>WURS02425771.1:0-16339 GCA_011762765.2 Rhinocypha anisoptera
TGAATTTCCACACGCCGTGGGCTTAGTACTAGGTGAGCTCTACCCTCACTTAACATACCAACCTTCGGGTTGATCACAGTGGTTTTTGGGAGTGTGGAGAAGGTACTGACAATTATTAATCTTGAGTGTTAACCTTAAAGATCCGTATGGTTCCTGTAAAATGACGTGAATTTAATTATTTTATAACTACTTTGTTCGTTAACTTAAAGCTAATGCCAACGATATCTAATCGATTTCTTGTGAAAGAAGATTTTGCATATTTATTTGTGGAAGGATTTGTAACAAAAGTAACATTGACAGTATAAACTTCTCAAGAAATCTCAATTTCTCAAGAAATTGGCCACGTTCAAGACTTGTGGAGAAGAGAATGGTAATATAAAATGAAAGAACTGAAATATGCATTGTAACTTAGGAATCAATGCCACATGAAGGGATAAATGACATTAATTATAAGTAAAAACTTTGCTAAAACCTTGGGCGTTGCCAGGGGTGGAGGTCAGCTGCCCCAAACTACAAAAAGGATGGTGAAAAATTAAAAAGGAAAAAATAATTTGGAGAACTTGAACCTAAAAATCTATTTGTTGTAATAAAGGAGATTAACAAGCAGACACTATTAATTAAATATATCAATTCCTGAAAGATATAAACGTTTACAGCTAACTTTATCAGTTTCTTCCTTTCTAAGTCCTTTAAAATTATAAGCTCTTCCCCCTAGCTTGGAAGCTGGTGACGCCCCTGCTGAAACTAACTATTGCAACCGTGAAATTAATTCCGGCTACTTTGGTAGGGTAGCACTCTTGCTTTCTTACGTGCGAGGTGTTAAGTTTCCATCGCTGCGACTCTATCGTAGCTGGTGTCCTTTATTACAGTTGTTTGATACCAAACGGCCAGGCACCGGAAGTCTTTCCAAAATATATTCGAGTTGCCTTTCGAAGTACAGCTGCATTCAAAAAGTAAACTTTCTTTTGATGTGAAGTCATTGTCCGATGCCTCCGCATCAAGAGAGCGTGCGTGCTGAAATATTTAGAGACATCCGTTTTAGTTATTTTATTGAGTATGTATATTAGATATGCTAAATCAAGTATTCCTGATAAATGATTAGGGATAGGGCGGAGTTCCCCCTCACTATTCATAAATTGAAAATTTCCGGGCAATGTAATGTGCATTAACTTAAGATCCAAAGGCAATTAAGAAAATGTTGAATGACTATGCATTTTGGATTAATGGAACACCATATAAAAATAGTGCTTGCAATGACTAACTAGCAAACGTAAAAAAGTCCATCGAATGTAAAAGAAACTACGTATTTACGCAACATTCAACCTACGGACTTCAGCCGATGTCCGGTGTACTCATAGTAGCACTGAATGCATTTCTGGCACTTCCGTCAAGGGCGAGCAAGAACCTAGGAGATAGAATCCAAAGAAGACATTTTTGGAACACGATTATCGACTTTAAGCAATGAAATGTAATTACTAGAGAAGGCAGTTTTCCATCATTATTATATTAACAAAAATTATAAAATACTATTAGACAAGGAAAGAATTAAGATGGCTTCCACCAAACACAGAATGAATGAAATGATCACTATGAAATAACGATGGACCACAATGAAGTTTCTATTGAGATGAAACACGATTTTGCACATAATTAAAATAATTGGAATACTTACTCGAATTAACTGCGCACACACGTTCACATGAAATACCTGTGGTACCTACACGTAAGCCACTTAGAGATAAATAAAATCAAGTTCAAATACATTTAGACATTTATAATGGTTTGTTGCAGCGTAAACCGTATTATTTGGAAAAAAAGAAGTTGAATTAACGCACTTTTGAAAATACATAATAAAAAATTCTGAAACCTCTACAACACACACCATATCCCAGTCACGTAGGAACAAGAACTCCAAAGAACTTCTAGAAAAGAAGAAGAAACACAATGTAGAACAAGTGAAAATCGCAAAGCGAAAAAACCCAGGTTGGTCCTAAGATCTGTAGGGTCTGTAGCAAGTATTCCTTGAGGTCGGTCAGCGTGGGTTAATAAGTCAGCCATTTGAAGCGTATGATAAAAGGAGAAGAGGATGAGAAGCATCGTCGAATTCCTTTCCATCTTTTCTCTCCAACTTCACTTTTTCCTTATTCTGTTTCCTTACAATACGATACCAAAGGAGTTTGTGCGGAGTATATAGTAACCACAGAAAGGTACCTTTCGGTGGTTACAAGTAAATACGAAATAAGAGTAGGGCGTTTCCGCCTTCAAAGAAACAAAAAGAACTTTTTGGACTTCTTGCTCCCAGTCAAATGGGGTCACTAACTCACTCCAGAAAGCGGAATGTTATTACAACGACCGAGAAAGATGAGGCTACCTGTCGAACTTGGTTTGTTAAACTGCTTATCCAAACTTGATATAATCGATGAACTGTGGGGAATAGGGACTACATACCGTTGCGATCACATGACAAATATATCTGTCCACCGATTAAAGAATATATTAAAATATACTTTTAATTTGGATATAAAATTTGTCACCTTTTCACTTGCTAAATACTCTTTAGAGTATTTGAACTTCTACTTTACAAATTCGAATGTTTGGAAAACCTGTATCAAACACTTCTTCCGAAAGGCCCAAAAGGACATAGTGCTCCAAGAACACACGATGTCTTGGATACTTCGTACTTTCCTCAAGCAGGCTTCGGAATTAAAATTATTAGATTTGTTGTATCGAGTTCAATTAAAGAGAGTTCTGGGTAGATACCGAAGCCCCTAGAGATATGCAACTCAGTACACAACAGTAGCGCCCACACTGCCAAGACCAAGAGCTGTGACTGATTTGAAATAAATGAAATATTGTAAAGTTGATAATGATGAGGAAATAGCGATGGAGATAGCTACCTTATGTAATAACTTTTGGAATGAATATATCTTGTCTGTTTTGTTGAAATAAATATTATATAAGTCTTTTTAAATATTTTTTCATATATAGTTCTTTTTTAAATGATAGGAGCTTGAAACCTAAAATACACAATGCAGAATAATATTTCATGTCAGGCCTTAGTAATGTATCATTTTGAATTATTTATTTTTCATTCCTACTTTTACAGCTGGCCTGATTATTTCTCAGTGTTGTTAATGCCTGGGCTTCCCTTAAATATAACTTTCGATATTTTCATTGATTTGTCTGCTCTTTGATGCTAGTTGTATTCTGTTGAAAAGGTCCTCAATAGTTATTACAATGACTGTGGATGTGATAGAAGAAGGTAAGTAACAAGATATCATTGATTTAACGAATTCTATCATGGCCATTGTTGCTCACGGACAGTTTTAAAGAAAGTCATTCAAAATCTGTAGTTGTGCCTGATACCATCGATGCTGTGCATGAACTGATAAAACAAGATTGTCATGTGACATACCGTGAGATTGAGGCATCCTTGGGGATTAGTATGACAAGCATACACAAAATCTTACATGAATATTTAATTGTGAAAAATATTTGCGCATGTTGGATTCTGCATAATTTGCCAATTGTTCAAAAAAAGGCTTATGTTGCCTGGTGTAAAGAAATTCATTCATGAACTTTATTCTTTGAGCTCTGTACTTCGAAGTCGTTATCCATTGATGTTAATAACCTGGGGCACAATCTTATTATTTTAAGTACAAGCTAGTTATGAGATAATTGCCTTTGGTTTCACTACCATTATGAGGGATGTATGGTTGTAAGACAAATGTAGTACTATAAAGTTGGAAACCTGAACTCAGTATCAAAGTAGAAGGCAATGAATTTGGGCGGAGGAAATATTTTCTGCATTGAATTTTCAGATGGAAAAGGAAGTATATTCTTCAGGGGATAATTGCATTAGCATTAAATTAATAAGCATTAGCAAGAGAGAGCATGGTCAGAGTCTAGAGAGGTTCCTTGTAGTATCATCCAGATTTAGCCTTCTTGAAAAAGTGCTTGAATACTGTCGAATTAATGTTGTTTAATAAAGTTTTACTTGTCTCAAAGGTCTTAGAGGCTAGTTTCATTTCCATGGACTTTTGTGGGCTAGGTGTCTACCTACTGTACAGTGGTGCTTCTTTTCTTTGCCAACTTGTTAACTAGAGTGACTCACGAGTGTGATGGTGTGGGATATTATCCAAAGTTTCTTCTAAGATATTCCAGTAGTTGTTAGTGTCATTTGAGGATGGGCCGATCTGCCCTGTTACAAGAGCTGAAGGGTAGGTAGTGAGGAAGTTTTGCTGTTGAGTGATATCATAGAGTAAGGTGATATGAACTCTGGGATGTGGTTAACTATTCTCTCGTGTATAGAAAAGCCAGTAGCCAGTTGCAGGACTGTCTTCATCACTCTCAAACCTAGTTTCCCTTATAGATTTATTAGCCTTGGAATTCTATTGCATCTTCATACCTTGTAATGCTAGTTTTAGAAGAGAGTTGATGTCAATTAGAGCTAGGCATGTGATATATGTATCTCTTACTCTTCAGAGATTGTTTAGACAGGGATAGGTTTATGAGGTTTCGGAGAATCGATTGGTCTGAACTGAACCTGTGGCAGACATCTGTCAATATATAAGCAATGAGTTTCTCTCAATACAAATTTATTCACTTCCTTTCACAGCTGATCTTTATTTTTGTAATGAAACCACTTACATAATTTCTTAATATTTGAAATGCATTTTTCTTTCATTTTGAAAGCTTATTTTTATAAAATTTAGTTATGATAAAAAATGCATTATTTTTTATCTTACCATTCTTCACTTCTATCTTTAATAAAATATTAACACCATTTTGGCAATATGATGACATACAAAATTTAAATTAAACACATTTATTGTATTTGACATCGAATAAGTTCTTCATGTTAAAAACATGTTACATATTTACTGGTTCCATATTGGTGAATTTCATTAATATATATTTGTCATTATATTGGCAGTTGAATCTGATTCAAATAAAATTTTAGTTTGTAATAATAAATGGATTTCTTTTCTTTATTCAATTCTTTCTTTAATGTATATTGGGAAGAGCTAAGTAGGTTAAGCTGTATAGGTGACATGTGAATAAAAATAAATTATTATATTGATTTCTTTGCTTTTTGTAATGAGTCATAGTATTTTACACTAAGAGGGGTATAAACTACAATCTTTGGTAAAATTTAGAGTATGTTGAGTAACTTTCAATATGCAATATAGCCCTGATTTTTTTGAAATTAAGATTCATTATCCTTTATCTAAGGAAAGTATCTATGTTTTCAGTTTATTTCATTACCAAATTAAAACAAAATCATGATATCAAAGGTAGATATTATGATTATGAAAACAAAATGGGAAGCAATAATATTAAACATAATCACATCAGGTGATTATCATCAGTATTCAATATTTGTTGTCGGAGAGAACACACGAGCATTGATAACATCTGAGATTTAAAATATAAAAAAATATAACTTATTAGGTCAGGATTTTTGCCACCTATTGATGAGCTTACTCATATTTTGTCTGTAGGTTTTAAATTCAATGGCATTTATTGTTTTATATATATATAAATATATATATATTTATCTTGTATAGGAATTGGAAAAACAGGATAGGAAAAATAAAAGACGAACATGTTTTCCTATCCTGTTTTTCCAATTCCTATACAAGATAATATTTACAGCCTCTGGCGTATTTTCTCATATATATTATATATATATATATATATTAATGGAAGATTTAAATCAGTAATGTCAAATAAAAAGGGTGAAGATATACTCCGCTTGGACTCAGTAGATATCTCTAACATAATGAATTACGTTAAAGAAGATTGAAGGATGTGTTCAGGAAAGACCATAGTTTTTTTTAGGAGCTTCAACTTGAAACATGCCTGGGCAGATATGAATGCATTCAGGCAAATGCTTTTCATTTTACTAGGCTCTCAGCTTTTACTTGGAAGTAATGAATGTATTAGTTTATAATTTCAAATGAATGAGAAGCATATTTTTCCACATATTGTGTTATTGCTTAGAATGTGTTTTGCCATGACATGGTATCAACAGGTACAAAGTGTGTGTTGTACAATGCAATGTTAAGGTGTACAATGCAGATATGTGGATGAGGGGTAGCGGGGGATGGGTTAAAAAGGAGGTTAGGGAAAGTGTGGATAGTAAATTGTAAGGGTTTAGGGTCAATTAGGAATGAAAGGAGAATTAAGCATTTGTGGAGGAGGGGAGATGAAAGGGTATAGGTAGTGTGTGTGGCTATTTTACAAGTTCAATTATGTCAATAGAATTGGGGAGGGGCATGGAAAAATTTCTTTTTTAAACAGGTTTACGCTTGAGTTGGATGAAGCTATTATGATCTCAACCTATTCAAGGGCATCCAATTTTAGAGATTTTGCAATTATGTATAACACTTCAGGCTCAAAGTAAATGTCATGGTTATCATTCAATTAATGCATAGTTAAGGTTGAACAAAGTTGAATCAAAATTTTTGAAACATCTAAGGTGATATTGAGTACATTTTTTTATGTTTCTACCAGTCTGCCTAGTATTCATTTCACTGCATTCATTACATTTTAATTTGTAAACTCCTGGTCTTAGCATTCGTCTTGCATAGTAAAATCTGTGGTAAAAATAAAATCTATGGAAAAGTATGTTTCTCCTTCATTTAAAATCTGTGGAAAAGTATGTCTCTCCTTCATTTGAAATTATGGATATAATTAATAAATTATAAAAAAACAGCCTGACACAATACATTTTTTGAGCATATTAATAGTTTGCTTTGAGGGCCTGGAACATTTCATGTCTTAAAAAAAGATACTAAAATTGCTTTCTTCTAAGTGATTTGTTCAAAGGATTGACTTTAAACTGTTCATAAAAACTCAATAGTAAAATCAAAACAATGAGGAATTAGAAGGAGAATTTCGAAAGTACTGAAAGCACTTTAATGACAAACTACAGTAGCTTTTGGTTATGAATACATTTTTTCTTTCCCAATAAATTTTTTCTGTAAATATCACCTCTGAAGGAGGATCTTTATTTTGCAAACATCCTACAGGATTGAAAAAATAATGAGGATGATGTTGCTTATTTACATTTTCATTTATGTAGTAAGTAGTTTGCATACATTTGGTAAACCATTGTATGAGGCAGAAATAAAGATCAATCCTGAAACAAATATCCAACCAGAATAGTCAAATATAATTTATTTAATATTCCAGTTATTACTTGGATTTTATGCAAATGATGTACTTAGTGCAGTTTAGAAGAATCAAATTTACTGGAATTTTAGGTGACATAATTAATTGTGTCCACCATTAATGAACCATAATGTGAAAAATGGCACACATATTTTGTACCATAAAGACCTAAACCCTGTATTATTTAGTAACGATTTAGTAATTCATTTTACTATCTTAATCACATTTTTCAGTACCTATTCATTATAAGGATTTGGCATTGCTGAGTCACATAATCTATTCAAGGATCCATAAAAAGCAGCAGATTTTATTTTGTGCAACTTATTGTTTCTCATGCATTTCATTAAAAATTTTACATTTCACCAGTAAATTCCCTATTATAGCTAAAATATTCTCAAAAGAGAACTCTTAAAACATATCAACACTTAGGATTTGGCCAAAAATACTTTTCTGTAAAAATGCCTAACCTGCTTCTAGTAAACTACGTTTACATGACATTCCATCTTCATTGTTTTGATTACAATCATTTCTTTTCCCTGTTCTTCTATGCCCAATGATGAAATTACTGGAATATGTGATTAGCAAAATGGCCAGACCAGAAATGAATATGAAGATTCCAGCCAGATAGAAGGAGAGATTCCATGCATTTGTGATGTCATAAAGCCAACCTGTAAGTAAATGATTAGTGTTAATAGAGATTCTACCTTTAAATAAATGTGATGTAATATATATAATACAAAAATACAAAGAAAGTTTATAAAATTGAATGATGAAGTAAAATTTTGGATGGTTGAAAAAAACATGTTGCTTTTTTCACATAAATATGTGGAAAAGGCAATGTGATTTTTTTCAAGCTTTAAATATGAATTGCCACAAAGAAGAGCCAAAAACAGAGTATGCTAAAATTTAGGATAAGACGATGATGCCATTCACATATATATGTATATGTGTGTGTGTATATATATATATATATAAATATAAAGAAATCCTTTTATTAAGGCAAAAGTAACGGAAAAAATTCTTTTGAGTTGATAAATCTTTTTATTTTTCATAATAAGACTAAAGTTCATAAGCTATATCTTCATGGAATAAGAATTAAAATCTTTTGGTGTACTGCCAGGGCTAATCAATTGAAAAGTTATAATTCATTTAGGTGCCATTCATAAATAATTGCAACCTATGTCCTTAACCACATACCTTTAGATACCACCCCTCAACATTATTAAAAAGTTATTTTTGAAATGATTCATAAGAAATTTAGGTTTGAACATGAAATTGAAACATTTTTCAAGGGAAAAATTCAATATTGTGACAATAAGGATTTTGTGTTTTTATGATTTGGATAAAACCAATAAAAAAATAAACCCTAGAAGAAATATGCGGATATACAAGTGTGCCAAATGGCTTTATAGAGTGTGTGGCAGGCCACACAGACTATGTAGCCATTTAGCACTTTGTGTGATCCCTTCCTCTCTCCACATGTTACATGCAACAAAGATCAAATACCTATCACCATCTTGGACTGTAATATACCCTTTCTAGTACATCTGCTAGTATGTAAAATAATAAATACTTGCAAAATAGAAGAGGAGAGTGAAATATTGAGTCGGAGAGTTGGTCAGTAAGTAAGCATATTTTAACAGTGCCCTTTGGCTTTTTTCATCCATTCCTAAATCTTTAGGTGACATTTTCAAAGTATGATAAATTAGAATAAGAGAATAAAGACTTAAAAATTTCCTATATATTTTGTGGATGACCCTGTATGATTCCACCAAGCACTTATGGTCCTTTCTGTAATTATCCTTTTAGGAGGGTGCTAAATAAATAAATGTGTATCCCTACATATAATATTTTTTACCAAATAATTGCCATCAGTTCTGGATATCTTCTTAGTTTTAGGGGCTTATTACATATAAAAAAAGCAAAGTTTGGTGAAACTTTGATGAGCGATTAAAATGGGCACAATGAAATCTTATAAATAAAAATCCAAAAAAATATAGGAAGGGAACATGTACATAAATCTCATGATATTGATAAAAATAACAAAAACTAAAGAACACAATTTTATATGTAGCTATCTACATTTAATTTTATCTCTAACCATTAACCCAAGAGGAAGTGGATATGCAGTTTGCCAAATGTCCACAGAGCCTTTGTAGCCACTTCCTTTAGGGAATTGTTATATCTAACATAGTGAATGTAGAATTAAATTTTTTTAAAGTAATAAACATGTTTATTTACCTGCCAATGGAGGGCCCACAAGGTTACCAAGACCTTGAGTTAGTAGTATGAGGCCATAAGCCATTGTAAAGCGATCCAATGAAATTAATTCAACGATGATAACAGGTGTAAATGAAAAGTTAGAGGCAAAGAATAAACCAAATAGAGCACAAGCAATGGCCAGACATGGATAAGAGTAGGTTAAAAGAGGCATTATTCCAGTAAATATTCCACATAGGCACAAACATAAGGCATATGTTTTTGTAACATTCATCCATGTTTGATCACCAGCCCAACCTAATGCTATCTGAAAAAGAAGAGAAATGTATAAAATATGGTGATGAGCTTTATTGAAAAATGTATAATGCATATTAAGTGGTGATTAAGAGTACTTTTTCTTATAATCATTATTTAAGCAGCTATTTCATGTTTTACTTTTAACATTTATGAACCCAGGGATATTTTTATAACATGTTTTGTAAATAGGCACCAAAACATGAGTGTATTAAACCAATGATAAAAATAGAGTACACATTATTCACTAACATGTTTGTAATGAAACTTTATGAATATTAATTATTTAAACCATAGCCATGAGTCACAAATGTGAAGAATTGCTTTCACAGCTTTTGCTGAGTCAGAGAAAGATTTACAATTTAGCTTCCATGGAATATTACATGACTAAACTTTTCTTTCAAGTTACAGTGGGCAGTAGGTTATTCTTTAATCTGAAAGGCAACAGTAACTAATATATAGAAGAAATATAGAAAAAATAAAGAAAAAGAAGGTTTTTAATTATCAATAACTTTTGTTGCATGTGCAATTTTGTAGCAAATTGTTCAGCAACACCAGCAATGTTATTATTAACTATTAATCAAGAGAGGTATTTGAGTATAAAGAAAATTTTTCATAAATAGTTTGAGAGGAAACAAGTATTAATCTCTGTGTGATAATTGCAAAAAATTAAATCAATGAACAAGTTCACAGATTATTACAAGCATACTAGATTATACAGGTGATTTGTGAAGTAGATTTTTGCAGGTAGGAAAAGCAACTTAAATATTGATTATCTATGTATTTTCTAATATATTCTTTTCAACCCAAAATTTAACACACAGTATTTGCTAATATATAATCTTTTCAATCAAAACTTTAACACTCAGTAAAATAATAATTAGATGACAACAACCAGCATGAGTGTCATTTTTATGTATCTATCTAGAGAAGTCTTCATGAGTTTCCACCAGGTCAGGCTTTCAACAGTTGATTTTTTGATGACTGACTCTGCCATCATCCTCATGGCATTGAAACCAGAAGCAGACTCTTTCACCCTGAGGACGATGGCAGAGTTAGTCATCAAAATATTGGCTGCTGAATATATGATCTGGTAGAAAACCCTGGAAGAATTCACCTGAATTGTGTACTCCAGGAAAGCACTAAATCTTGTGTGTCTACATTTACATCTATTAATTACATGTACACACCTATAAATTCTGATTACTTACCATTCCTACAGTATTCAGAATTCCTATGATGCTTATCAACATGGATGCCTCTGACTCTGAGTACCCTAAACTAATGACATGTTCCGCCAAGTAAAAATATGGCACTATGAAAAAGGTGAATAGCAGGAATGTAGAAAAACTAAGAAGCATAAAATGCCATTCTAAGAACATGGAAAAGTCCATCACATCCATTAGCAGATGCAGGAAATCGTTGTACCATTTCTGTCGAAAGAATAAAGTGAATATTTAATGAATGACCGTTATGGTTTACATAAAAACTAAATTACTAATCTTATAGAGAAATGCATAATAAATTCATGTTAAAGGAAAAAAAATATTGCTATAAAAAAGGTAATTATTTGGTACAGAGAACATAGAAGATGATCATTTTTGAATCTTTAAAGAATGAATTCTATGTTTCAAATTTTAATATGAGAGAAGTAGATTCAATTCTATAGTTCAATGAAATTCAAGTCTAATGATCTAAATCTTGCAGTGAGCATAATGAGAAGCTGAATGAATATCAAGTAATTAATACTAAAGAAAATGCAAAAATAATAATGATAAATATGAAGATAGTCATATTAAGATAAACATAATGATAGTTTCTCATATGCTACTCAATCTCAGATACATAATTATTTTAACCTGTTTATGTATTTTTGGGAGGAGAACTAACTGGAATGCCAGTTCTTTTTCCTTGCCAAAAGATTTCTTCCTTCCTTCCCATTCAGGTTTAAGCACTTTAGCAAGAAATAAAATGTTTTTTATGGAACCCAGATACCGAATACTCATCACAAGTGCCCATATAAGCACTAAATTTACATCCTGATAGCTCGTCACAACCATAACACAGAACTTAAACTTGTCTGTCCATCAAATTAACTCATCACTAAAAAGCTAATTTTGTGTTGATACCATCAATGATCACAGTTTCAAGATCTGAGAATACATGGAAGAAAGGCAAAGTGAAGACCAAATGACAGAATGAAGTGGATATAAATTTTATAAGTAAATAAATTATACGAATAATAATTTTGAAAACTTAAGTACATCTAGGCATCCCAGAACAGTGACAGGGAAAATGCAAGTACAATGATAATGGGACTCAGGTTTTACATACATGTCAATGATAATAATTTTAATGAATGATTACAGGAATTAATGAAATCAATCGTTTTAATCACTGAATTTTTAACATTTATTATTTTTTGGTCTGCCTTCTTTGTATGAGTATTATCCAAGTAATGGATGAGCATTATTATTCATATCCTCAATCCAGACAAATCTGAAAATACTAACCTCATTATTTTCTTTTGTACTGTGGTTTGATGCTACTCTGTAAATATCAGGACATGAAGAAACTCGAGGGTCATGCCTATTGTTAATGGGAAGTTGAACTCTGCATGAAATAGAATTTCTGGAAATTTTCAAAATAAGAGATTCATAACATTAAGACAGTAAAATAAGGTAAGTATAGAAAAATATAATGAGCATGATATGGAGTTAACTTAAATGATTTGATTTTGACAACAAACTTCTACAAGTCAAACTTTCACAATCCAGCAAACATTATTGGGGAATTTTCAAATTCTTTTCAATTGAAATGCAAACAGGCATAGCAGGTTGTCCACTAAATGCAATTAACTTTGTTGGAGACACACTAATGTAATTGACAATATTCGTTTACTTTATGGAATTTGCCTTTTCCACTCCCAGTAAGCTTATGCCTAATTATTAAAAATTTCATCTCCTTTAAAAATTTATATTTGTTTATTGTTTGACTTAGGATGCAGCAAACCTTTTCAAAATGTTTACTATACATTTGAAATAAAATTTTGTATCTAAATGAAAAAGTTTTTTATAGAAAAAATCAATATTTAATTTTTTTTTATAAATCTTAGTCTTTCATATTTCTGCTACAAGTTTTATCTAGTTCTACTTTAATAATTAATTGTGGGGTTTGACAATTACTCTTATTATTCTTCCAGTGAATGAAAACCACGTATTTTTTTTACATGATTTGCATTGGTACAATCTCACCTGCGGAATCTTAACCCTTGTAGGTGGGCCATGGGGGAAGTTTGAGGCACTGCTTGTTGGGGTGTGAGTTTGGGAGTACTGCCCGCCGGTTGATTGCTCACTTCTTTCGGCGACGCGGAAGGCAATTGTTTCACAACCACATGTACTTTTAAGTCTGGCACCGATTTGGCCAAGTTTCTCGTGTGGGAGGGTAACTCGGGAGATTCCTCGACATGGGACATCAACCGTGGAAGGGGCAAGTCGATTCCCTTGCCTCGGTTGGCGCGAATTTCTTCAGAGGCGGAATGCGGCCTAGAGCCATCGCCCCCGGAGACATCGAGGGTACGGAAGGATGAGCAGGCGAAGGGTATGTTTTGGTCCGAAGGAGGTTGCAGTGGTCCTTTGCCCTCGTCGCAGTGGCCCAGGTCCCCGAGCGATCGTGTCGCACCATCCTTGGCCTCGGAACCCTTTCCTCTCGCCTCCGCTTCGTCACGTGCCGCCTCTCCTCGAGCTTCCTTCTCCTCGAGGGCAAATGACGTGGTCTCCACTATCCCTGGCAGGAGGCGGCGTCGTCCCCTCTGCCCGCCATGCACCGTCTAAGGATGAATGAAGGACAAATGGAAGCAAAAATCCATCGATTATACGAAGGAGCATCCCGGTTATAAGATCTCTTCGTGGATGGAAATACCGAATTCGCCGGGATCAAAATTTTGGTTGAAATAAGTAGAAATGTTCAGTGCGTCTTTGAAGTTGATGCTTTTCATAGGTATATACTGAAACAATGTTGGTTTTCAATACTTCGTATATTTCCACAAAACAAATTTTACAGCTCACGATCGTTTCGAGGGTTATCGCTCATCTGGTGACGGGGTGAGTTGGGGGGGATGACGATAATCTTCGAATACTCTTGAATGATTTTTTTTGTGAAAATATACGAAGTATTTAAATCCAACACTTTTTATACAATGGAATTACACCAAATGACGGCCTACGCGGTGAATTTCAAAAATATATACTAATTCTTGAGGAAGAATATATGCGTTGCACAGTGACCTGAAGTCCTGCGCATGACCTAGAAACTAAGCATCTCAATTATAATTAGTTAAAAATTAAATAAACAAAGTATCAAAGCATACAAAAATATACATTATAGTGTTAAAGTCAATTTTTCCCAAACAAAACTATTTTGGAAAAGTTATGCTCCTTATAACTGGGATATTTCCTTCACACTGGATAGTTTTCGCCTCCAGCTAGTGCAGTAGTTAGGAACGTGAGGATCACGTTAAAAAGGACGCAGTCATTAACTGAGATTGGTTCATACAAATGGCGAAGGTAGCAACAACGGTTACGTTAACGTTTGAACGCCATGTTTGTACAATTGAAGAAAATGTTTGAGGCTATTGACTATATATTGTTGAAAAGATACTACCAAGGTCGGAATTTTTGGATGGACTGTGGACACCATCCTGGATTAAGTCTGAAAATACAGAAACTCCTTCGGTCTCGGTAAATGGTGTCTGATAAACACAAGGCTATCGGCATAGCCCCAAGTTGATGGTCTTTCACTCCGAGTTGTGAAAGTTCCGTTTTTCACTCCATGTGTTTCACTCAGTGCTATTTCGGCGCGTAATGACGGTATCAATGGTGTTCAAATTCCGTAAAATGTTATAATTATCGAGACATGGATTTAGTTTATCTGTGTTGAAACCAAACAGTAGACTACATTGGTAGAAAGCCAGGTGACCGCGATTTTCTATTGAACAAAGCGTGTGCTTCCTAAAGACATGATTGCAGTGGCAATACCATAGAGGTGTCATATTTTCTATAGACTGAACTCCAAGGGAGTGGACATACTGAAAAAATACTGAAATATCAGTTTTAAACAGCCCCTGATATAAAAAAATACCTGAAAACTTAAATAGATCTAATTTACTAAGATTAATCGTAAGCGGTACGTCGAATTCAGTTACAAACATGCACATTGTAAATGTTGTTTTATAGACACGAATAATTTACTTTTACCAAATGAAATATTTCCTCGTAATTAAAAAAAACTGTAGCAGAAATTCGATGTGAGTGACTGCACGAGGAAATATCTAACATGAGGGTCTTAACCTGCTAATGGGAATGTCCGGTAAATATTTATTATTCATTGTTAATTTAGTTTTGTAACGATCTAAAGGAAATGGGTTGCATCTTAATATTAAAACATTTTTTCATAAATCTCTGGGAAGGCACTGCACATGGTTCACCTTTTAAAGATTTTTTCGAAAGATATATAAAAATAACTCCCAACAAGACAGAATAAAAAGTTGATAAATGTTTATAGATGCCTTTGATTCGGAAAAACGATACTATGGGTGAAAGAATTTGACTATTAGGAAACCCAAATTATAATCGATGGAAAAGGACTCAAGAAAAGGATAAGAAGTACAATAGTTCATAGGAAAGATCACTTATTTACAGCAAGCAGTTGTTCCCTTATATGCACGAGGAAGCGTTTGATACAAAACTTTTCATGTAATGCAATTTTCTACAGATCTGTATTGAGGGCAGTTTTTGCTGCAGAGGGAATAAAAGCGAAATTAGTGAAATGTAATGCTTAAGAAGAACGTCGAAAATTGAATGTATCGTAGTGAAAGAACAAATAGTAAGAAAACAGAGAAGTTTATAGAAGAGATGAACGAGGATAAAGGGGAAAAATTAACGGACCTCGAAGCAGGATGGTGTGTCGAAGACTACGTCGGAAGGAAATTAGAAGAGAAGTGATGCGGAGGAAGACGGAGAATGGACTCTGAGGTCCTGTTGACGGAAAACTTTAGAGTTAGTAATTATAAAGAATTGAGAAGATTAATAGATAAAAGGCTGGGAGAGATGAAGAAATCCCAATCTTTGGGTTGCCTACCCGTGATGGTGATGGGATAGGCCGTTTCTACGTGTAGTGGTTAGGTTATTGAATTTGTGGGTGCATCGACATCGGGGTCATTTTGCACCCTACGTGTAGTGGTCTCTACATTTGTTGTGTCACAGGCGTGAAAATGCAATTGTAAAAAAACACTTTAAAACACACATACATGTGGGATATATTTGGCAAAATCACCTTCTTCAGTGCAAGGAAAGGGCTTATGAAATGGGGAGTAATAGTGAATGGGAGGACATTAAGGTAGAGGAGGAAAGCGAGAGGTGTGGTCGGAAGGGAGAGAGTTATGTTTTTAGTTTGTTCCCGTGGATCAAAGTAGTCAATGAGTCATTTGCATACGTCGCCTACCGTGGTCTCTCCTTCCTCGATCTGCCGGAGCACGGCCGCCGTGTCCTCGGTCCCTTCCCTGCAGCCCGGCTCCCTCATGACCGCACCGCAGATGCACATCTGCAGGAAGGCCCCCGCGAGGATGAGGGTGGTCCCCCTCCAACCG
>WURS02425792.1:0-16336 GCA_011762765.2 Rhinocypha anisoptera
ACGTGTCGAAACCTAGGTCGTGTTAAAATAAAATATCGAGTGGAATCACAAGTGTTTTTACTTACCCTACTTCAGTATGTGATTTGGATATTAAAAAGCTTTAGGTGGAGGGGATTAGAAAAGTTTTTCTCTTGTTTTGAAATAACTGGACAAATCATTTTCAGCATGTCAATTTGTTATGTTATGATAAAACTAACATGAAAGTTTTGAAGCAATCGTCAGACTAGACAATCAAATGTCTAACCATTGCATGAACAAATATTAGAGCATGATGACACAGCATTCATCTGAGACTATTCATATGTAACTATGTATGAACTAGACTACAAAATCAGATTAATTTATGTATCTTTAAGGCTTGCATTTTTATTATTGGTGAAAACTTAATGATTTCTTGCCAAAAAATTCCTTGAAAACAGCCTTAAGGCTATTATATCTTAAAGCTATATTCTTTCCTCACCAGATAACAAGTTTTTGAGCACTAGACTACATGATGACACCATCCTGATTGTTGAAAAGGAATCCAGAGAAAACACATTGGTTAAGCATGAAAATCATATTTTGGAATCAAGATTTTATAAAAAGGCAACATTTTTTTTTCAACCTTTGAAAATGAATTTCCACAAAGTTGTGCCAAAAATAGTGTATCTTATCAAGATTTTATCTTGACTAAGCTGTATTAATGACCACCGGCATGGAGTATTTTAGTGAAAATGATCAAAACACTTGACACAACAAATTAATTAATACGTATTTTAGGATTATAGTTTTCTGAGAGAAGAAGGGTAATTAAAAGATGTATTGAGGTAGCTCTTAGTTGTGTCCAACCTAGGCATAGTTAGGTTTCATATGCTGAAACTAGACATGAAAGAGTACCTCCCCTAAGAACACTGAAAGGATTAAATCTTGCTTTAGTGCATTTTAAATCTCGACTTTAAATATTCATTTACTGGCGCTGTGTGTGATGGGATAACCAATCATTTCATATTGTGATGCATTCCCATCTACTCTTGATAGTAATTTTGGCCATTCCATTTCTCAGATTTGGTACCTGATTTTTTTAAGTCTCACACACAAGAATAGTGTCAGTTTTATGGAGTATTTTTATTGTGTTTTCTGAGTTCTTTCATCACTTTAGTATGTTCTGTTCTTTTAGAAAATAACTAAACATATTTCAAATGGAGGTACACAAAAAAAAACAAATCCCACAGTAATATGGTCGTCAGTTGCAATATTGTTTTGAATATGTCATGTCAAACTTAAAAGCGATTCTATATAAATCAATGCATCATGTTTCTGTGACCTTCTGTTACTTTCAAGTGCTTTTTTATTTTCACTTATATCTTTATAGTAAACAAAAGACATGTTTCCTGGGTGAAATTCAATATGTAAAATAGGCGAATGACAATTTACAAAAGGGGTCTGGGAGATGGGATCTGCATTAAGATGGCAGAAAGGGAATGTACTCCCCTCCCCCAGATTGACCAAATCCTGAAATCCATTTCTGATGTTTGGAATTATGGCTAATCAAAAGAAATGCATGCATCATTACTAAACAACAAATACCAACAATCAATATAGCATACGGAGAAGAAATTTAAGAAACCTAGGAAAATTTATAACTGTCTTATATACAAGGCAGCTGATGAATAGAGGCACTTTCTGAGCTTGATATAGGATAATCCTATATAGGATTGCAGTCGATTTATCGTAGTGACATGTGTGTTTATCGAAGTTTACATAGTTTAGCAAAGTGATATGTCATTTTTTCTGATTTCATTATGCTGAGAAACAAATATGTGTTCACAAAAATAACGTTATGACCTGTGATTGCAACACCTCCATCAAAGTTTTTTATAATATCACTGTCTTGACAACCAATATTTAATACAGATTTTATATGAAAGTGAGGCAGTTTTATAGAATGTTTGCATGTTTGTTAGTAAACTTCTAGAAGAGAATTCTAGAACGATTTTAAGACTCAAGTAACCAATTAGTAGAAAACACATCAAATTCATCCAAATTCTTAAACACATTGGTTAAGCAAACCTTTTCCACTATCCCTAATTCTCCTTTGCTCATAACCTCTCGGATTATATCACCAGCACGGTTAGCTACTATGACAGACGTCGCAACGACTCGAAGAATCAAGGGTGTAGATGATGCCATTTTTAAGCTTGTTTCCGGTTGTTGCTTCCTAAAAACAAACAAATTTATAGTTTAACCTGTTTGAAAATAATAAAAACTTGTACGCCAATATCAAAATCATAAACACTATGGCGCACTGATATCCTGTGAATGAAAAGGCACATAATTCAAAGTAATCTTGTTTTCATCCAGAGTTTCCGAGAAATGGTAGCTGGTTTCTTTGTAACATGCCGATATTTGATCAAATTGTAATCATCATACACTATGCACCCCAGGCAGGTATTATCCAAGAAGTACATTACCTAAACGACTGTTGACACTTTTCACGGACTGAAATTCACTGCTAAACGCGTAGAATAGAGCTTTCAAGCTGACGTTATCTCCGACACGGGTTAACAATTACTTCCGGGTCAACAAAAAACCATTCAATTGGGTAGCCTCGTCAACCTTTCACAAAAGTACTACATATCTTCACAAAACTAAGGGGCTAGACAGTAGTAAACCTTGAAGTACATGGAGCGTAATATCGTTCAAGTTAACAAAAAAACTATTTAATTTTATAGCCTAGTCAAACTGTCACAAGTGCAACTTCGAAAAATTAAGAGGTCATACAGATGTAAACCTTCGAGCACATAGTGTAAAATCGTTAAGGTTAACAAGAAACCATTCAACTGGGTAGCCTCGTCAAACTGTCACAAAAGTAAAAAATTCAAGAAAGTAAGGGGCAAGACTGATATGTGTATTCTACATTCTCTATTGTTTATAATATGGAAATTACCATCTGCAGCAGATAAACCATTTTAAAATACCATTAGAAGATAACTATATAAGTTTTCATCTGAAGTAGAAACAATCGGAAAATTATTTTTGTTGTTATTAATAATTTAAAATGTAGTATCTTTCAACAAAAGGAAAATATATTTTTAACCACTACTAGTACCTTTTTACTTTATCAATATCGATTAAAAACCATTTTCTTTGTTTTAAAAAGCAAAAAGTTTGTGCCAAATGTAGTTAATGAATAGTACTTAACAGCAGGAATACCGACGTGCTTTGACAACTGGGAGAGTTGATAAGTTTCTCGGATTTGCACGTGAGTGAAAGTAGTCTGGTGGACCGATTTCATGAACGTTTCAGGAAAGAATCATTCATCGTCCTCTGGGAGTGCGTTTATCGTGAGAAATGTTTCATTGTAATAAGCCACCATTATGGATCTTTCTAACAATTTCATGAAACGTATTCTTTTTTATTTGAGCCAATGACAATAGTTGGTGATTCAGGTCTCAGTAGTAGTTTATCTCTGGGTATCAATAATATAATATATTTATTTGTCTAACGATTTGTAGGTAAAAACTTGCATATATAGGACACGTCAAGAAAATAAATATATGTACACACCAAGTTCTGTCATTTTTTTAAAGGGCAACACACTAGGGGACACTAACAGTTAGCACCTCTTCCCAATTTTCTATTTGTTGAGAACAATTCCTAAATTTGCCATCAAATAACAACTTTGGCAACAAAGTGTAAAACATGTTTTCTATCTGACATTAATTTGGATTCCAAACTGGCGAGTGTAAAATTCATAGCACTGATATTCTATTGTGATAAAAATTGACAGACTTATAAGACCAATCTAGTAAAGGTTTTCTCATTGAAACCTCTCAAATTCCTTTATGTAGATTTACCTATATGAAAAGGCGTTTCTTTGAATCCAACCTTTCATACAGTTAGTGATGATTAATGGTGAACAAATAATTTATTTTAAATCTAATATATATAAAGAGCCTGAGAATTATTCCCTCCATTCTCCTATTCCTTCAGTTTTTGTGATAATAAATGGCATCTTTAGTAAATGCTAATTACAAATTATAGTTTATGCTGATGATCCGACCCTTGTTCAAAGAAGTTATGCTAGTATTAAGGGTCTCTATAAATTTCCAATCAAGCTAGGGAGAACTTTTCTCTTTATCAACTCTCCCTAAATGGCCACAAAACACAATACTTGATCTTTAGTTACTATCTTACATTTTAAGGAAAAATTTATACCTCTAAAACCTAAGAATTAATTAAAAAGTCGTATTCTACTATTTATTATTCCTTGTTTTCCAGCGCCAAATTCGCCTATTTTATTCGACCCTCAACTGTTTTTGCGAATTTTATTTCGTATCGCTGGCTGGCTGGTATCGTTTGTGTTGTTTACTTGTGGCAGTGTGATAATCTTCGGTGTCTAAAAGCTATTGTAAGTTTTCTTTAATAGCTATAGATTGTGATAGAAATATTCATCTAGGATGGCAGACCAGTCGTTAATGGACAAATCCCTTCGATCCGTGTTTGGTAATAATGCAATTTACTTCAAAAGCTGACGATTTAGTAAAGTATTGTAGAAATGTTTTGACCAATTTGTTTTAACCTTTAACAGTGGGAAACATTCCATATGAAGCCACCGAAGAAAAGTTAAAAGATATTTTCAGTGAAGTTGGACCAGTTCTTTCGTTTAAGTAAGTATAACAGGCTAGGTACACTAGAACTATGCCGATGACGAGTATGCTTTGATTTGCCTATTGGTTCCTTTTTTCAGACTCGTGTATGACAGAGAAACCGGAAAGCCGAAAGGTTATGGATTTTGTGAATACAAAGACCAGGAAACTGCCTTAAGTGCAATGCGAAATCTAAATGGCTATGAAATAGGAGGAAGGACGTTGAGAGTGGATAATGCTTGTACAGAGAAGTCAAGAATGGAAATGCAAAGTAAGATATGGTGTTTCGTTCAGAAGCTTTTACGAAAATATTGTACTCCCTTATCGTTTATTAGGCATATTTCCCTAAAGCGGCGTGTTTTTCGGCTAACATTTCTCTTACCACATTCCCCTGACTAGATACAGTATTTCTTGGAGTTAATGAAGTTAACTTAGGAGTAGACTTCATCCGATATAAAAAATTTAGGCAACCTTTAAACCCACCTGTATTCATTGGTTCTCCCGTTTAAGTTATGTTCCAAAAATTATTCTTGTATACTCAAATGCATGGTGAAGATGTGTTACTTCATAAAGAACTAAAAAAAGACTTTATAATCCACCGCTGTGGTAAAATATAGGGTTCAATGTTCCACGCACGGAACTAAGAAAAGAACTATAAAATTGTTTGGTGAAGAATTAAAAAAATAAATCCCTACTTCTGTTACGATTAAATAGGTAATGTAACGTAAAACGAATGAGAAGAAAAATCTATTTACTTGGCCAATAATTTTGATAGCTTGAGAAGGCAATGTTTTGATTTGTACTGAATGTACATTTTTATTTTAGGCTTGCTGCAGGGTCCTGTGGTAGAGAATCCTTATGGCGATCCTGTGGCACCTGAAAAGGCTCCGGAAGCTATTAGTAAAGCTGTAGCTTCCCTTCCTCCTGAGCAAATGTATGAACTTATGAAGCAGATGAGGCTGTGTATACAGGTGAGATGTCACAATTGTTTTTTTTTTAATTTTTATCGTTGAGTCTCCATTGACATTGTCTTTCCAAGCAGAAAAGCTTCGAGGGATGTGCGAACAGCAGCATCTCATAATCTAGGTTGGTCACAGGTGCATAAAAACACAATAGAACCTAATTTTATATAGACTCTTAAAATATAGTGGGCATACTTTGTCATATCTTAAAATTCTGTGATTTTTCATTTGGTCATGTAGTGAATTCACTGTGATTCAGACTACCAAGAATTTTAATGTTGAGTTCAAACAACAATGGGGATTTTATTTGTCTCCTAAATCCCCAGGTACCGAAAGTGAAGGATGAAATTTGGGCACAATCACACGAGAGATAATAATTATTCTTGTGTGATATAGCATAAAAGGCTAAGTAAGTCATTGAAACTTTTGCATTATAGTGCAAAGTATAAAGACTGGAAAGGCATAAAGCACATTTATTCATGTTTCCACTTTATCACATTCATTAAATTTTCGAAAATTCACACCTGTTAAATTATTGTGAAATGTAATAGTAGCACTTTTCCTGTAAAAAAAATAGAGGATCTCTTAAGTGGTATTGTGTGATTAGTTTTCTGTTATAAGGTACTGGAATAATATATTACTAAATTGTAATTATGTATTGGCTTCTTTGTTTTTGTGAAAATTCATTCTTTAACGAATACAGAAGGGTTTTGTAAAGACACAGTGTTCAAAATTGGGCATAATTTCAAATGAGGTAGACCTAAATATCATTTTCACCATTATTTTGTAGTGAATGAATGATAAGATGAATATTTGAGTGAAATTATGAAGACGAAGTATTTTATGAAATTTTTTGTAGCATCTTTCCATTTTTCTCAGTAGCTTTCAAGATAAGATTTTTCATTTCCCAAGTTGTCCCTGCAGATTTAGTTTGTGAAAATTAATCTAAAAGTTAGTTACATGTAATTTAACACTCCCTTTAATAGTTCAATAATGTTTTTCAAGTGTGAGTAAAAGTATAATGATACATAATGCTACAGAATAATGATACATAATGCTACAGAATAATGATACATAATGTATGTAATTAAAGTACCATCAACTCCTAACAGTTTCCCCAGTAAGTGGAAAATTTCAAGTTCATTTCAGGCTTGTTTAACCCCGTTACCAAGAGTCTTTTTAGGTTTCTATAAGGCTACTGAAATTGAAAGCCCACTAGTTTTGACTGAAAAACATTATTCTCCAGTCCTGGGTGAACAGTGGTGATAAAAGATTCTCATATCTTTTCTTCTTTTTGTAGAACAATCCAACTGAGGCACATCAAATGCTTCTTCAAAACCCACAGTTGGCCTATGCTCTCCTTCAAGCTCTGGTTGTCATGAAAGTGCTTGACCCTCATACTGCTGTGGTAAGTCATTCTAAGCTTTAATTATGAGTTGATACAATAATAGAACCACCTTTAAATAAATTTTTATTTTCTAAATATGAAGAAAATATATAGTTAAAATTTTCTGTATCTCTACTGATATATGAAATGCTGTTATAAATGGATAACGAGTTGTATGTTATATTTTTAGAACCTTGGTTTCAACAATTGACATTTCAGGAGGTGATACAGACAAAATAATGCAAAGTGTTGAAACCCAGGGTTGTGAAAATACAATATTGCATGAAAATCACATTTGATTGGTACATTAATCACAAAAGATTTAAAAATTTCATTTCCCTCCATCATGGATAACTAGCATTTAGATAGAATTTTTTGTCTAAATATAAACTTCTTTCTACACCAATTTAGATGATTAAAAAGAAGTTTCATATTCCTATGTAATACCACAAGTTTTCCTGCAGACTGAAAAGCACTTTACGATTAATTTTTTAAAACCTACAACAGAGATTTATTTGATGATTTAGAAATATTAAATTTTTAAGTGTTACCTTTTTAAGTTTTTACCCTTTTAAGTGCTACCTGCAATTAAACCATAGAAGTTGCACATGATGAGTTGATTTTCTTCTTGATTTTAAAGCTGCAAAAGAAAATTTCAGCATTTTTATCTTTACCTTTGAGCCCTATGTACTTCCTAGATTGGGACCGAAAACTTTACTGAATTAATTTGGGTCTTTTATCAGATTTTTCTAGGACAACACCCATCTACCCACCAATTTTCTAACTCATCCACCAACTAAAAGAGCCCAACCATATATGTATAACTACTTCCTTGAGTGAATGCCTAGTCAAGTATAGCTTTATTATTATCAAGTCTACTAAGCGCATGTGCAAAATAAATTGAAAGGTCATGGATGAACATGATACAGGGAAGGAAGGCAAGCTGGATGGGCCACATCATATGACATTGACGTCTTGATGAGAAGAATCATCAGGGGAAAAATAAAGGGAAAAGTCAGAAGGAAATTCAATATGCTCACAGATTTGAAAGAAAACCAAAGTTATCATTAGATGAAGTAACTGGTGGAGGATAGTGAATAGTTTAAAGAAGAGTGTTCAACCAAAACCTGTCTTGGGACAAATCACCCTGATGATGATAATAATAATACTGTTTATTTGTCCAGGGAGTATAATTGTGATATAAACATAATATAATATTAGATAAATCATTGTCAAGCCACATAAAAGTGGTATTAAAAAAAGAAAAATAAACATTAAATAAGTAAACACCAATAAAAGATGCCTTTCACATCTAAGACAACAGGTATACATTAGACAGAATTGTTCTCCAGGAATTTTATGGATTGAATAGAATAGTGAGGTCTGTAAAAATTATTTCATTTTGAGTTTATATAGATGAACCTTTTCAATTCCTTTGAATTCATCATCTAACTTACATAGCATTCAATTGATGGGATTTGGCCCAGTTGCTGTAACCTGGGTGTGCACAAAGGCCATATGAAAATTATTTTGTTGCCTAGTCTCATAAGTATGAATATCAGAGTTTTTCGCATTCGGACACAAATTATGTTTTACGTGTAAGTAGGCAAATAAGATTATATAAACAAGGCACAAGAAGCAGATTGAGTCTTTCAAAAAGGGGTCTACAAGGTGCATCAATACCATAAGTAGTAATCAGACATGATAATGATACATATGTGGTATTATGAGAGGATGTCAAATTGCATACTTGTCCGAGTAGTCTTTCATTGTTATGCTGTTGTGCCTCTCATTGACATCATTACATGACAGGATATCCCTCTTAAAAAATGTATTGAAATTTACAGAGCATGCTGCACAAGGCCCCAGCCACACAAACTGCCCTCTACCTTCCTCCAGAAAAGACAGCAGTGGGTGCTGTTACCGCACCTGTGTCAATACCTACCACAATAGCTCCTGTACCAGCACCTGTGCCTCTTCCAGTGAGGGCTCCAGCAGTTGTCCCTCCAGCCCCAAGGCCTGTCCTAGGGATTACTCCTGTTAGCATCACATCGCCTGCAGTTCCTCCAGTTCCTGCACCTGCCAGGATACCATCAGCTGGTAAATATTCACTACGCTTTATAGACACCACAGTTTTTTTAGTAATTTCTTTGAACATTGAAGTCCATTCTTTATATGACTTTCAGTTCACTTTCATATAACTTCCACTTTTTTCATTAGAATGTATGACAAATTTAATTAGGGATAGGGTGATACCACAAATTCCTTTTGGTGTTGCCTAGGGAAGACCATAGCAGCGAATTATTTTCTGTAATAGTTTCTTTTAAGCTTCTATAATTCTGCAAAGGAATTATGTCATTGCCAGCAATTAAATTTAAGATATTTCCATAATATAAATTGATTGATCTAAATGGAATTTCATAAGTGCATGTGTTCAAAAATGTGTACGGCCCTTAAGTACAATTTTAAGTTGATTAAATGTGACTATTTATAAAATAATGTCACAGGCATGAAGACATTGTTGGGGAACTAATATTTATTAGTAAAATTGATATTAACTACATGTTGGGAGAATTTTAAGACCAAATTGTCTAATTTGATTGTAAAATTTTTAATTGTTAAGAAATAATTATTGACATAATTTTTTCCTAAGTTATATAGGAGTAAATACAATGTAAATAAATTTTATTACTCATCCAGTAAATGCTTAGAGTCAAAATAAAAAAATAGCTTCAACATGTTCATAATAGGCTTTATAAAAATTTCTGTGTGAATTTATACAAATTTGTAAAAAAAAACCCTTGCCAGTTTTTCCCATTTACCAGGTAAAAAGATGCTAGCATTATAATGGTTGTTTATCTCATACTTTGATTACATTGAATTAACCACAGTATTTTGGAAACAACATTAAACAATTTCCATTTGTTTCTTTTCCGTCTGTACAGCCCAGGACCTTGATTTGAGACAGTTGGACCCAAGGGCCTTAATTTTGGACCAAGACCTCAGGTCCCTGCATCCTGTCCCACCTGCTGGCATACCAGTGGCACCACCCCTTGCACCGCCAGTGGTCATCCGAGACCCTAGGGAAAGGGAAATTCCACCCGATCAGTATGTCTTTGGCTTGCACTCAAAACACTGTCTATTTTCAGAAGTCCTACCCATGATTATCATGATGTTTTTTAACTTTTTTTACTGAATCCGTTTTATTATTAGTAAGTGTGTAGAAACTGAATGGCTACAGGTTTTCATGTTTACAAAATTTATTCTCTGACAAATATTTGTGGTATTACACCTGAACCCTCAATGTGGAAAATTTTTTCCAAAGCTTTTTTATTGAGTGTATTCTCTTTCTGTTAAAATATTTCCTAGTAAATTCATTCGTATCTCAATTATGCCCATGTATGCTGTATAAACCTACAGTCACATGTCTCATGAGCTTTGTTTCTAGATTAATACTTTGCATATCTTCATCCTTATGGCTTAAATGTCTTGGTTTATAGGTATTCCTGCTTCCTATTATGCATGGTAGGTTATCACGTAGATATAAAAAATTTCTGGTTAGAAATGGACGTAGTTTTGTTAATGTGAATGGTTTTTCATTTGGGTTGGAGTGTGGTAAATGGATGTCGTTTGCATGCCAGTTGTTTTGTTATGCTAAACAGAAATTTACATATGCTGGGAATGAATAAAAATCATGTGTTTAAGCAAATTTTAGCACCAAAAGATATTGAAATATTTTATGGTTTGTAGACCTAACTCATACATTAAGACTGGATTATTGGTTATTTTAGCATTCAAATAAAAAAGGTTTAACAGAAAAGAATTTATTATAATTGAATTAACATTTTGAGGACATAAAAGGAACATGTGTTAATTATGAGGAACCGTAGCCTAAGATAGACATTCTTTTTTCATTATTTGATATACTAGTCCCAATTTCTAACTGTAAATCTTACAACTGCATAAGGCTCAATGCAATAAAAAAAATTGCCTAAGTTTTTTGTTACAATCTTAACAGAGGAAACTCTTAGGCACTGCTTGTTCAAGAGGTAGACTTATAGTTTTATTCTACAGAACTTTTTATTTACATATCTGGGGATGACATAGGTTTTGTAAAATTTTCAACATATTCCCGAAATTCCTTGGTGTTATTGTACTATGAAAATTTACTCTCTTTAAATTTACTATTAAAATGCTTCAGTAAGTGAAATATTTCAGAATTCCTCCTTGGATATCCAACTTTAGATCTTCCTCTTAATCAAGAATTTCCTAACTTTCAATTCCATTTAAAATTCTAAGTGTAATTCAAATCTTTACTACAGTAGGCAAGTTTAATAATTTCAAGTATTTTGGTGGAAGATTTAGGTTATTACAAAAACACAAAGAGCAAGTTTGTGAGTATATCCAAAGTTGTAAAAACTAAACTTTCAGGCAATGCTGTAGAAAAAAAATCTGAAAACACATGTTCCCACACACCAATGTTTTCTAGATAAGCTTTATTATATTAAATAAGTTTGAGCTCTATTTAAAGGAACATCATTCATACTTCTTGTTAACTTGGGCCTTTTCTTGCTTTTTGCATTAAATTTTAATTAATAAACTGAAATATTTTCATGTGGCTGTACTGGATATACCATATTTGCATGAATGAATATTTTGTGAGTTGATATGATGTCGATGGAACTTTAACTCAATTTTACAAGGTACATGCCTTACTGGTAAACATAAATATCTAGATTATGTAATCCAATTGAATTCAAGAATTTTGCTTCCGATTATTAGATGAACCCTTTTCTTCCAAAGTCATGAAAGGAAAAAACACCATCTTAGATTCATGCAAATATGGTAAGCGTAACTGTGGTCTTAGAGATTTTCACAAATGCACTTTGCTTATGACCATTGTCTTTTTCTGAGAAAAGTTCTTGATATGCTTTGAAGCCATTTTTATGTTGTAATGTCTGCTGCTGGTATTTGATCATTTAAATTAATCTGTACAATAATTTGGGGCTTTATAATCCTAGTCCTAGCAGCTTTTCTATAATTCTAACCTGCAATATGGTTTTGTGTAATAGGGGTATCTTGCATGAGTGTTGTTTAAATTATTATTTTTGAGATAAGAAATAGTAATGATGGTTGATGTCTAATCTTTCTATGCCTATGGATGTACTCCTTTGTTATTTCACATTTCCTACCACAATAGTGAAATGATGACTCCCCTCCCGTAATTGTATGGTAGTATGCTTGCTATACAATGCTATGCAATATGCCACAGAGAAATATTATATTATACCATGAGAAATTTTTTTATTGTGTGTGCTAATTGTTCATGTTTCATAAATATTTTACATTAATCTAATTAGCCATTCAAACAAGTTATTTGGAGACCAATATTCTTTTTTTCTTGAAGACTACTTGTCATATTAAGTGGTTTATGAAATGCTCTAAAAGTAAGTCCCTTGCCTATATTTAGTGTTTAAACAAGTACATTATTTTATATGTTTGGTGGATTTTCTGTGATTACATTTTCTATTGGTTTCATTTGATATTCATTAAAGTAATTAAATTCACTGACATTGCACATTTTGTGTGATTTGCCATTTTCATTAACTTAACAATGTCTAATAACTAAACAATGTCCCTATTGCTGAAAAGATGCCACATGTAGTTGTCATTTGGTCTTTGCTATGGCTTGGGTCTCTTCACTGTCCTATGGTATTAAGCTCATCATGGTGATGGTTTTTGTACATTAACCACCCAATAATACTTTCTTTCTTCCTCTCTTCATGCAGAATACAGCATTTGGAAAATGCTGAGAGGTGAGTCTTAACCCTGTCAATTCGAGGGGTGAATGCTTATTTAAATGCATGCGTGCTTATGTGAAGATGTACAGTTTCCTTTTTTATTGTGAAATTTCTTTCATGATAAGGAGACAAGTTAACTGAAATTCATCATTTTTGCATAAACATTGCATTAAAATTCACCATTTTGTTAAACTGTTGAAGGAAGCATTAAATAGAAAATCAGAGGCAGTGGTCTGTTGAATACTGTATTAGAGGGTAAAATGTAGAGGTTTGCAGGGTAGAGAAAGGAAAAGAATAAAGATTTAATAGATAAAATGAGGGTGGATGGCAGATAGGAACAGCAGTAAAACCTCGTTTAATTATCCCTCGATCAACTGGTCCCCATTTAAATCAGCTAGTCCAGAGTCCCTTTACCTTTTGAATCTACCAAACTTTAATGTATCTTATTGTGAGAACATATCACTGAATTACACTATCATCAGGTGATAATGACTTAATATGGTGAAATGTGACGTACCAATAAATATCAGTGGAAAAGTACTATTGTACCTGTTATAATATAGAGACCATGAAAATAATAATGTATTACATTCATTTAAAATTTTGTTTCAAATATAAAACAACATTTTTATGAAACCAACATTCCTTTTGCACTGAATTCATAGTTTTCCCCTTTTATGTAGGGACTTAATGAATTTCATTGTTAGGAAGCTCAGAGTTTATCTTAGGAAATAATTTGCATTATTTAGGTGAGTAATTAACATTTTTATGATAAAAATTACATCAAATAAGCTATATACAGTAAAACCACTACATAATGTACCTCCACCTGACAAAATATTCTGTCGTTTCAACAAATATTCAAAATTTTTCGTCTGTTGTCAACGTCTTCAAGATGTGTCTGCTTGAGCCAGGAAATTGTCTATATGTACGAATTCCAGTAAAGTACACCATGCAACTCTTCAATACATGTTTCAACCAGAAGACAGAGGATCTTTTTCAACATGTTCTAAATACAACTTACTTCCTATACTAAGAGGAGTTCTACGAACAAATGGAAGGCGTCCCAATGAGTTTTCCACTATCTCCGGCAATTGAGAAATTCTTCATGGAGGACTTGGAAGAGAGAGCTTTGAACATGGCCCCTCTCCATCCAAAGTATATTTTCAGATATGTGTACAACCCATTTATAGTGTGGCCACATGGCACAGAGGTGCTCCAACAATTCCTTGACCATAGGAACAGTTTGAATCCCACGATCCAATTCACCATGGACACAGAAGCCAATATACGCCTGCCTTTCCTGGACATCCTCATTGAGAGAAAAAAATAATGGGACCTTAGGCCACAGTGTTTACCCAACATACGCCAAACCACATCTTAATGGAGGAAGCAATCCAGCACAAAAAACAGGAGTGGTGACTACGCTCTTTCAGATCCGGAAAACCTGGAGAAGGAATTATGGCACTTAAAGGCCACCTTCCATGTGAATGGCTATGAAAACCGGGACATTAACCTGGTCCTAAAAAGGTCCTTCGAGGGAAGGGAGGAGGGAAAACTGTAAAAGGAGAGAGAAGTAGGCAGGGCCTGCCTACCATTTGTCTTCACCATTTCCCACAAAATATCTAGAATACTTAGGAGACAAAATTGAGACAATACACTGGCCGACAGGGGACCTGAAGGACTTCCTGAGCACCACCAAGGACAATTTGGAATTAAAAATGCCCAGTGTCTATGAAATCCCCTGCAAACGTGGTCAAGTTTACATTGTTGAGGCAGGATGCACAATAGTGATGTGCCCAAAGGAACATGAAAACTGCATCAGATCCACCATCCAGAGAAGTCTGCAGTGGCAGAACACAGCCTCCAAAAACGACATAAAATTCTATTTTCTCACACCAAAATCCTGTGCCAAGAAAATAATTATTGGGAATGCCTGATGAAGGAAGCTATGGAAATAAGACTGGAGAGAAATAACTTTAACTGGGACCAAGGTTTCCAACTAAGCTGCACTTGGAAACCCATATTGAAGATAATGAGATCGATACAGAAAGTGAGCACGGACCAATCAGAGCCCACTTGACCCAAATATATATGTATGTATATATTGACAATTTCCTGGCTCAAGCAGACACCCTGAAGATGATGACAGACTCAGCTATCGAGGCATTGGTGCACATCAATGTCTTCACCCAGATGGAAACCCAAGAATCTTTCTACGCATCCATTTCCACATGATGAAGGAAAAGAGGTTCACCCTCATAACTCTGAAGAAAGACTGACATCTCGGTACTTCCAGTGGACGAAGGCAATGCTACATTGGTGGTGAAGACTGAAGATTATCACCAGAGAGTTCATGATATTCTGCAAAATACAATCTACCGGAAAATAAAGAAGGATCCCACTGTTGTGCTAGTAAGGAAGACAATCGCTCTGGTCAAAAGAGCCATACCAGATTCCAAGGGTAGCAGATGATCACAAGCACCGGTCCCTCCCAGGCCTCTACGGATTCATAAGCAAGGAACACCTTTGAGACCGATCGAGAGTTTTACTGTATTGCCATAACAATATTACATAAGTCTTAGTTATGAAATAATTGTTTCCAAAAGAATAGCAAATTTTTTTTTGTCATTTACTCTTAGTTGGTCAGTACAATTTTCCCACATTTTACTAGATTCCTAATTTTATCTGACTGATCCACCCCATTTATGCTGTTTAATCAAGGTTCTACACTATGTAGAAATTAATAGAGGTTTATCATAAGGTGACGTATGTTTGCTATTTATGAAGTTCATTAAAAACATACCAAAACTGAAAAACAAAATTGTTATGCTGGTGCCTGCATGTACCTAAGAAGTAGCCAGATATAATAGTTGAAATGATTCTTGTTTACATTAGTAAATAACTCAAATTATTAAAGGAATGTTCTTCCATAATCTGATGTTAGGAAAAGGGAATTTTCATGGTATGTATTGTGTATTCAAATGTCTTTGAGGAATAGAGGTTATTGAATCTCTTATCTCTCCTCTATCTGTATACCTTTCACTTCAGTGACAGAAATCTCTCATTCAGATGCTGGCTGAGCATAAGGAAATTAAAAACAATAGTTTACTATAAAGTAGTGGATACTACAGTAGAAGTCTGCTATAACGAGAGCTGATAAATGACGAAAAATCTCTCATTATAATGCACACTCATTACAGCCAACGGTTATTTAAATTTACCTCTTTTGGCATTTATAACGGCATCAAAAGTGAGCAAAAATGAGCCATGAAGTAGTTGTATCAATCCACCTGCAAATGCATTGAAAATAGATCGTTTCATTAAAACGATTTAAAAATATTGTCACCAAAAGTCATACACTCGTAACTATTGTACGTCACGCAGTGATAGTATTTTTGGCAACGTTTCATGAAAAATCATAGATAAGTTATGACCTACAGTTAACAATTACGATTCCATAAATAAAAGGAGGGTCGAAAGATTGGCCATCCTGCTAAGGTCAACACAGACAAATGGGCTTTTCCTGTATTGTCTACAAGTCTAGCTCACAGCTCC
>WURS02425803.1:0-16332 GCA_011762765.2 Rhinocypha anisoptera
GTGATTTTTCGGGTACCACATCTTCGTGGGAAACCACAGGCGGCACAGGTAAAGGAACTGGCCCCTCTACCCTGATGAGTGAATTTCCACACGCCGTGGGCTTAGTACTAGGTGAGCTCTGCCCTCACTTAGCATACAAACTTTCGGGTTGAATACTGTGAATAGAGAACCGGAGTTGGTTAGTGCGGCCCTATAGACTTCCGACTTTGCCATAATTTGCTGCATCCCCATAAAAGGCGTAATCAATTGGTGGTGGGTTTTTAGTGGGTATGGGCCGGGGGTTCCTAGACCCCGGTCGAGTCCCATACTCCCCAGGGCCACCTTCCCTGGGGGTGCGTAACATCATTCTCCCATCACCAATTTAAAAAAAAAAGCCGGCAAGCACGCTACCCCCAGGCTAACCCGGCCGGCGGCGCTTCAAACTCGTTTTCTTATACTGTGAAGGTCGAGGTAGATGTGAAGTTCCAGGTCTGTCAGTTTCCATTAATAATTGTCATTACACCTAGAGGTATCAATGCTTCGCCGTTGCACACCCCCCTTCCATCCAATCGGGTGTCCCCTAATACACTGTTCTGCAGTACTTAGTTTGACTCGCCCGATCGAGTGAGGAAAGTCTTTGTTTCCTGCGAGGTATGCATTCACTGTTGCTTCCATTTTTACACTGCCAGAGTTATTAATTTAGATCTGATCAGATCCCAAAGAAATGGTCAATGTGAAAGCAAATTCTCGATTTCTAAGTGGGAAGCCAAGGATAAGAGTTTAGCAATTCTCCCGAATCTCACGGATACACTGTATAGTATAGGAGACCAGGATTAATTTTGAATCCGCCGATCAACTCTTGGAAAACAAATGATCAACGAAGCGCGCTGCTTCAATGTCTTTGATCGCTTAAATATGCATTCGCGTTCAAACACAGGAGATTAATAACAATGTTTCCTTCGTCTTATTCTGCATTCGGCCTCTATATAGACTAAAAACGGAATATTGCGGCAACTACAGCAGTTGAAAAATATATAACAGGACGTAACCATCGTGGGCCACTGAATTACATTCGCAATTCACCACGATAATTCAAAATCAATATTGATGCCGAAAAAATTTATTCGATGAAAATCCATTGTAGCTTCAAATTAATTTACATATTTAAGATCGATTGTAACCATATATACTCCGCAAAGCATTTGGGACAATTACATAGGCACATGTCCAACTTTTACACAAAACAATTCACAAAAAAATGAAATAATTCATAAAATTTGGACCATTAAGAATTTCCAAACACCACTTACGGGTAAAATATAACTTTAAGATGACAGATAGACCATGATAGAGTCGAAAGTGATAATAGGAAACGGGATAGAAGGGGCGTAAACACCGGCAAAATATGGATCCAGAAGCGTGGATTCTGTGTTTACAGTGGCTTTACAGAGAATTTCGAGTTTGACGTAAGCAACACAAAAATTTTCTTATAAGTCGCATTGTTCAAATTACAAAGTTAAAAACTCTGCATGTTATTTCCAAGAGAACTATTGCAAATATTTAGGCATCATACCAAAGGGCGCAACAACAAGAAATTCTCTCGAATAAGTGACAAAATAACTTGGACTTATCAAGAACGCCTCTGCAACTAAGTGACTGATTCATATTTTGTTAAGTTTGCCGCCTAACTCCATGATAAGCAAGGCCTAGTTCGAACAATAACGTAGAACAACAAATTAAAGGTGGTAACATGCTTAATTCATTTAGACAGCGGTTACAAGTGCCAGCAGGGCAGAAAAGTTAAAACGAATATGTGAAATATGTCAGGCGCTTTATATCTGCAGATGCAACAAGTAATTATTATTTAAAGAGTTAATAAAAATCTATTCAAAAGATTATAAACGAAGGGCATCTATTTTGAGATGTATTTCACAAAAAGAAGGGGTATCAGCGAGAAAAAAATGATCAGCTGTATAAATAAAACATTGTACTCACCATTCACCCCATTGCGACGAGAAAACAACAACAACTTAAAGTCATTGGAGTCACATAAACACACGATTTCACAAACATGCACTCAATACATAGACTACATCTGTCAAGATGGCAGGCAGGCGATAGTCGAGCCACCTATTGCATATTTCCTAAACTTCTTGTGATATAGTATGACTTTTACATTTAGTGCTGCTACCTGTTGAGCTTCAAAGAACTATTTCAAATTCATCCGAAATATTTCAAATTACAGATGAAACCGATGATGATGAACCCATTCCCAGAAATGGAAGTAGACAGTCATTGATTAGTGGTTTGATAATATATCCAACTACGAACATGCTTTTACATCTCTTTCGCCTCAGTTTCTGTGTAATTATTTGAGTAAATAACCTACGCCGGCTCAATACTGTCGGAGCCAAATAAAAATGATTAACTTATAGACTTGTATTTCACCTAAAATACACTTTCCAACAACACAATTATGATTATCATGTAGTAAATGATTCAATGCGAAATACTGTTTCCCAAAATCAAAAATAAGTAAATGTGATAAATGATTTGAATAACAAAGTTGAACATTTTTGACCAAGACGATTGATTAGACCAAGAAGTAGGTTTTAATGCAATACAAATGATTTACCAGAAGAAAATTTAAAAAACATGTACATAAATTGGTATGAAATTCGTAACGTGGTTTAATCTTTTGCGTTCTTGTTTTTTACAAGAGTTTACACATTTACATCTATCTGCGTACCATAAAGTTAACATGGCTACCATCATTTATTTTTGGTGACATATAATTGATTTAAACGTAATTCTTTTGCACTATCAAAGCTAATGGTCAATATTTCATACAACTTTGCATGAACTACTACTAATTTTTCCCCTAACATTTTTGAAAATTTTCGAAGAAATTTACTGTTTTTATGATGTTGACTTTATGATATTCAATAGTAAAATTTTAATATTTTGATCAGCAAAGGCAAGATCCTCTAGGACAGGGGTCTCCAAACTACGGCCCGCGGGCCATATCCGGCATCCGCGACCTTTTTATTTATGGACATTTATGTGTATATAGCCTAATGCGGCCCTCGGGCTGAAAAGTTTGGAGACCCCTTCTCTAGGAGGATGCATTTTCCATGGATACTGAATTAATAGAAATCCTTTACCTTGTATGTAATGAGGACTAACATAAACCAGATTTTGTAGGGCCTTAACACGTGTCCTGAATGAAATATATAAAAGGTGCATTTCATTTTATTATCAAAAAACTTATTCTAGATCTTAGCTGAGGTTAAGTAAATAGCTGCACATGTTTCTTCTGCGATATGCTACTTGTGGTTACACTAGTCAATGATTTGTGGACATCAGCTCACACATCACGAACAACAGGGAAGACCTGAACTAAACAAGCAATGCACAAAAGTTAACTATAAATATATTCATGATGAGAAGACTATTAGAGAAGCATTAGTATTCTTCCTCGATATCTTAATGCTTCTGTACTTTTTTTGATACTATCTCACCTCTCCTAGGATATAATGATTGGAGGAGATGCTTCAAAACCAGGGATTGAAAGCATACTCCTGCTACCAATTCAAACACCTGTTCACCCACTTCTTTGGCACATAACCTATTAACTCTGCCCCTGTTGTATCTCCTACACTGTGCCACTTTTTTCTTCTTCTTCAAATTTAACAATAATAAGTTTCTCATAGGATTATTCTGTGACCTTATCAAGGCTTTTGAGAGGTTGATCATGAGATACTCAAAGGAAACTCCTCTCATTAGGTATACATTGAATGGCTAAAAACTGGATTACTTCTTACCTTACCAGACAACAACAGATGATTAAATGTAGCTATCCCATCTCAAATGGTTTAATTCATACGAAATCCACTTTTTTAAATCAATCTTTTCTTCTTCTTCAAATCTAACAATAATAAGTTTCTCATAGGATTATTCTGTGACCTTACCAAGGCTTTTGATAGTGTTGATCATGAGATACTCAAAGGAAGCAGTATGTGGAGTGCCACAGAGGTCCATTCTGGGTCCCATCCGCTTTCTCATATTTATTAATGACACAATGCCTACAGTAAACACTATGCTGATGACACCTCCCACCTGTTAGCTGGCAATGTTCACTTAAGTGTAATCGGCAAGGCCAATGCTTTTGCTGAGGCTATACTTCAATGATGTAGTGCTAATGCCTTAAGGATTAATATAGGCAAAACAGTTTACCTGCAGTTTTATTTGTCAAAAATCTCCCCTTCCTTTAGTGCCCTTATTTGAATGGTGATGTCCTTCGTAATTCATGCTGAATCATTTAAGTTAATAGGGTTTCACATAAGTGAAGATCTTGATTGGTCTGTACATATTAATAAAATTCTACCCAAAATTGCAACTGGTATTTTCATGTTGCAGAACCTGGCACCTGTTATTTCCTTCAATGCATTAAAGTCCCTGTGCTATGCAAAAATCCATACCTACTTGTCCTATGGTGTGGTTTTCTGGGGGAATAGCAGCCTAGCAAAAAAGAGTATTTTCACTTCAGAAACAGGCCATAAAGGCTAAGTGTCAAGTTTTGTGCTCGACTCATGGTAAGCCCCTATACATGAAAAACAAGATCCTAACTCTTTCTGCCATGTTTATTTTCCAATGTGTATGTTTTGTAAAAGAAACTACCCCGATCTGTTTCCTGTGAATGCTGAATATCACCGTCAAGACATCTGCAGAAAACATGACGTTCACCTAAATAACTACAAACTGAAGCTGGGATTGAAAGGTCCCCACCACAAAACATCAGTCCTTTACAACAAACTTCCTCACTATATAAAAACAGCTACTTCATTAATGACTTTCAAAAAAGGAGCCAAACTACTTCTTCTAAGCAAAGCATGTTACAGTATTTTTGAATATTTAGATGGCAGACCCTGATTTTTCAAGTACTTTGTTTCTCCTTTATTTGTACTCATCTCATGCATTGTCTCTATGCTCTTTTGACATATATATGTATTGTTTTAATGGCGTACTTCATGTCTATATGGAACCAAATCAAAGCAAAATAAAGTATTATTATTAAATATTTCCCACCAGCTTACCCAAACTTTTACATGCAATAGATTTCCCATAATTTTACATGCACTACCCAAGAAGAAATGTTAATACTCACCTACTTAACCACCTCAGCTGTCATTGTCACAAAAAGGGCACCATATATGATACTCAATAGCCTTCCTGGGAGTTTGTCAATGTCCAACAAAAATGCTGCGGAGATTTAAAATGAGAGTATGAATTAGTTACATAACAACATTGAGTATATATTCTGTATTGTCATGAAAACTACTGGCGATGTCTATGCTGCTTCATATAACCGAAGTGAAAAAAATAATATTGCTATATTAATACTGATTAAGATACACTGGTTAGTCAACATAACCAGTCACACCTTTCAAGTTATTATTTTATATTCTGTAACACTTATTCAATTTAATAAAAAACTATAACACAATAAATACCAATTATGGTTTTTCGGGTAAATTGCCAGCATCTTTGTTTGTAAGTCAAATTTTTCACTATGCGAAACAAAATAGAGGTTATCACTTGTGTATTTCCACAATTGATATTTTGTTTTATTATGGAATTCCATCACGTTACGGCCTCCTCAGTAAATTTCTTTCACATAATACGACATAACTTTCGCGCTTTTTTCTTGGTCATAAGCACTTCCGGTTTCAGTTAGTCACATTCAATGTTATTCTGTTACTATCAAAAATATTATAGTGTGATAGTTTACAAAATATTGTTTTAACTTTATAATTTAAGAAAAAGTAATAAAAGCAATCATAAAATGGCTTATTTTAATCAGCAAAAGAATCATAAATATTGCTTATTTGACTGGAGAGTGGATGACAGTTGAACTGATGTGTGCGCCGTTTGGCGGTCGTGGATGTCAGTGAATGTTGTAATGTGCCATATTGAGAGCTGAAAAAATATCGTGAGATTTATCTGTAGCTCATTTGTTTGAGATTGATTGGTATTATATTTCTTAAAGTACTCTATTATCAACCTTTTTCCCGTTTTAGATCATGGTGTCGTTATTAAATACTGTGGATACATATCATGAAGACATGATTCATGATGCAAAATTAGATTATTATGGAATTAGAATGGCCACAGCGTCTTCCGACAAATCTGTAAGATTATTTCACGTAGAAAATGGTAGACAGATTCCAATTGCAAAACTGATTGGTCACGAAGCAGCTGTTTGGGAAGTTTCATGGGCAAATCCTAAGTTTGGAAATATCGTAGCCTCCTGCTCCTATGATAGAAAGGTGCTAAAGAAGTTAAATTATGGAGTATTCCTGCCCTATACCAGTTCAAATATTTAAAAACTAGTATTTATATTAATTTCGTGTGTTAGCATTAAAATTACAATTGTCACTGACTTTCAGGTGATTGTTTGGCAAGAAACGCAGCCAGGCGAATGGGTTAAGCATTATGAATATGCTAATCATTCTTCTTCAGTTAATTCCGTTGATTGGGCTCCGCCAGATTGTGGTCTTATTTTCGCCTGTGGTAGCTCAGATGGTACCATATCAGTTGTTTCATACTCTGAAAGTGGAGGCTGGGAAGCTCGAAAGGTAACTTAGAAAATCTATAATTCGGACATTTTTGTTACAATTTCACTTAACGCAAAGGCACCCAGTTACATATAATGAACAAAAACTTTTTACAAATGTCTTCAGCAGTCACCATGATTTGGTTAATTTTTTTTACCCTATTGTTGACAAATGTTTAACTGGATGGCAATAAATTATAGTAGATAACTATAGTTATCCCATACTTAAACCACAATAGCTTCGAACAAAAGTTGATGTATGTAGTGTGATAGATAATATGATTGATAAGCGTATTACTTTTCTATTATATTCTCTTATATTATTGATGTTAATCTTATAAATGTTTTGTATGTTTATTGATATTTTTTTCAAATTTTACTCAGTTGGTCACAATAGTTATGTAATTCTGTCAATATATTTTAATTATAGTATTTATGTGAAATTAAATAAATCGTCCATGTCTTTTCTAAGACTGAATAAATATATTCAAAGAATACATTACGTCAAAATGAATCCATTTCAATAATTTCAATGCCAGTCCTGAGTTAGCATGCAGGGTTAAAATGTTATTTTAAGTTCATTTTCAATGGGAAAAATAATTCCACATAAATTTTTTGTGAAATTTTTCTGAGATGATTTGGTCAAATTAAGGAAAATGTTTTGTTCCCCATTGTGAAAATGCATTTTTAAGGTTCCATACTTGACCAAGTGAAATGTTATGGCTGACTGATGCTTCTTATTCACCACTTGGTTGTTTTCAGATTCACAATGCTCACTCGGTGGGCTGTAATTCCGTCAGTTGGTGTTCCGAAGGACCAGATAAATGCCTAGTCAGTGGAGGCTGTGATCACTATGTCAAAGTGTGGAAGGAAGCTGACATAAACCAAGGGGGCGGGTGGAACTTGATGGCCAGCTTAGAAGGTCATGCCGACTGGATTCAAGGAGTTGCTTGGGCCCCCATTTCAGGAGACAAAGTTCATCGGATAGCTTCATGTTCCCAAGTAATAATTTTCTCATTCATAATAATTCCTTTATTTCATAATTATAGTGTCTTTCTTGATTTTGAATGTGAATTTTAAGTGATTTGTGGAGTTTCTATTTATTTTTTTATAATTAAACCTGAATTTATTGTGTATTTGTGTGTTACTAAAATTTTTCTCATCATATCATTTGTCAAGATAGTTTTCTAATTATTTCCTTGTGCATTAGTTAACATTTTTATTCTCATGTTTTCATTGGAACACCAAATGTAATGCAATTCTGTTCACACTTTCAAGGCACTGTTAATTTTCCAAAATTTCTATGTGACCTTGAATCATTTAGTATAGTTCTGTTTTTAAACATATTTTTTCAATGTGTACAAACTCCTATGGTTATTTTTAAACCATTTACCTGCTATTTAGTTGCTCCTCATACTTAAATTATTGTTTTCCGAACTTGGTCTTTATTTGTTTTTAACCCTTTAAGTGCCAGCGGGCCGATCTATCAGCTGTAGGGCTATGTGCAAAAAGTGCTATGGGCCGATTTTCTGTTTAATAAATATTTTTTTTTTTAAACTGTTCAGGAGATAAAAATATATGTAAGTAAAACCCTAAAAGTATACTTATCCTAAAATTTGTCGGAGTGTAAATAAAAGTAAATGATGTAAACAAATTTATATGAATATTTAAATTTGTAAATCAACAAATTCCACGAAAAAACCCTGACATTTATCACACATACCAGGTGATAGGGGCTGGCACCAAAAGGGTTAAAAGCCATATTCGTCTACTTTCTTCTCATATTTTCATTGGCTCAGAACTCGTTAAATAATTCACCAATGAGTGCATTCCTTATTTAATTTGCCCTGCCACTCTCAAGTGTTCTTTAGTAAGATGAGAAGCCTATTACAATTTGCTGGAGTTATAGAAATCGTTTTACAGTTGTACTTCATCTCTTTTGTACATGCTGCTCGTTAAATGTTAAAAAAAAACGTTAAATTTTGCTAATTTGTCCAGTTTTCATATAAGCAAGCCTACCGGGTGGCATGTATAAAATATTATTTTTGGTCTCCTGAAGTTTTGAAAGTTTTGATGCACGTCTACCGAACTCTGGTTCACAGGACAAGCAGGTGATGGTGTGGACAAGCAATGGCCTCTCCCTGACATCTTGGACATCCATAGTGGTGCATCAGTTTGAAGAACCTGTTTGGGATGTCAGCTGGTCCAAGATTGGTTTGGTGCTGGCTGCCTCTGCTGGAGATGGAAAGGTTATGATATGGAAGAAGGACCTGGAGGGGAAGTGGAAGTGCTTGAGTGACATAACAAATCACAATGGGAAACTCACCACCAACTCCTCAAAAGTTACCAATGGTAATGTTATGGAGACTTAAAATTTGGTTGTGGACAAAAAATTGGACTTTGGAAAAGGACATTAATGCTGTGTTGATATGTGCTGATGAATGCACGAAGTACAGTTGCTCATGTTGTGACCATCATGACAATTGAGAGTAATTCCTTGTTAGGTTTTTGTGACATTTGTGCTAAAATCTTGTTTAAATTACATTTCTGTGTGTTCATGCATTATTATTTCATCTCTTTTTTTGAAGAGATTGAAGGAAAAAACATATTATTTAAAAAATGTTTATGTTTCATTGAATAAAGCTGTGTTATTTGTCAGATCAGGTCATCCCAAGGAAAATATCCCTTACCTGCCTGAGAAAAGTACTATTTATGCTGTATTTTTATGTTTTCATCATTTTACAACTCCATTTTTAAAAGCTAACAGTATTAAGTAAAGAAAAGTAAATAGATTTTTTATGTGTAAACCAAATCCTATTTCTAAAAACTAGTTCCTCTCAATATTAGATACAACAGGCTTTAATCTTCCTAAATTACAAAAGTATTACACTAATACATAAAGATGCTTTCCAATATACCAACAATATTTGAGGAAGGAGCTATCATGCCTGCAAATTTAGGCTGTAAAATAGTGTTTCTGTGTTAACTACTTACTTTGCTGCTTCAGACTAAATTTGTGCTTAAAGATTTTAAAAATAGAAATACACAATTAAGGATAACCCTTTTGCACTGGAGCCCTAAACTGGTATACAGTCCCTGCATATGAGTGTGTGACAAAATAAAAGAAAAATTACCAAAAAATAAAGGTCCGTACTGGTGGGATGATTCTGAATGTCCTATATATATAACATTGGTTGTTCGGCACGAAAGGGTTAAAACAGAAAAAAGTGCAATAATTGGTTTTAAATTTAAGGATGATGCGTTACCACCTGTTTAAATCTGGAATTTGGATGGAAATACGAGCTTTAGGACTGGTAAGGAAATTGGAACTTGTATCCAGGCAAGAAGAACAACATTTCTGATCTCAAAACGCCTGCTTTAATATGAATATGGAAATTATTTCTGACCTGTGGTGTTGGTCTAATTGTAAATGAGGGACCAAGTCATGGGTAAGAAATTTATTCTCCAAAATTTGTCACGGGAGTAGATTTCAACCAATTTAGTCTCATACACTGACTGTATCTGACCTCTAAGGTGCTCCCATGTCCATTTTTCCACATTCAAACTCCGAGCCTGGGGTTTCCCTCAACCCCACATCCAATGTATTCCCTCAAGCTCACTCAGTAGTCCTTGAATGAGAGTGCCATCTTTGTTCAACCACTGACCATAAACAAACAATCATTAGTGGAATGGGGGAGATACTTCTGTGCAAGCAAGGATAAAAGCCACATGATGCAATTCACCACTCTGAAAATTATGCGCACGGTGTTTTAGGGTGGGCACTGCATTTTGTTGGTGGGCACTAGGGGAAACAACACAAGTCCTTACCATGATATACTCATAAAAATCCAACAATACTGAACAAGTGATAAGGTGAGCTACATTGTTTTTATTCTTGACCTAACCTGCCAATGTGACACTACAAGTATCAGGGCTTTGGCTAACAGTTTTCTTCCTAAAAACCCTTAAACAATGGATATTGTAATAATGTATTGCAAACAGATTTCTAAACCTCTTGAATCATCAAGATTACATAACATTTGCCTCTACAAATTGGAAGAAGTGGCATGGGACAGAGCTATGACTGAAAACAACATTAAAATTAGACAGGCAAATCTTTCAAAACAATGCCGCATTAGCAGTCATAAATGGTGGATTTTGGGCTAGTAAATCCTCCTTGACTATACCATTTACACCAGATGATCTTCTATATAAGTATATTTAATGAATGTCTAGTGTAAATTACAACAGAAAACTTCTAAAAAATTTTAGGGCCACCACTTTCACATTTATAGATGGAAATGGGTCCTGCCAGAGAATAACTGAAATGTTGTCCAAAATCTCAAAAGTACGAGTAAGGATATCTTTTGCCTGTCTCATTGATTTATGGAGGCAGTAATTAATAATGTAACTGAATGTCTCTCATACCTTTAAGTACCTACCTATCTGTATTTTGGCAATGTTCCCCACAGCCAAAAAGGAATGAGCTATTCACTTATTACTCAATAAATTCCCATTTTTGGTAAAATCTTGAAGTGATCCACTCTTTGCTCATTTAGAACTGAATAATAAGTTTTGCCCTCAATAGTTTGCTTTTAGACCAGGTAAAAACAACTATTGGACTTTAAATTGGAGGTAGTAATACAGTACAATCTCGATTTTATGTATTCAGATTTTTTGACAAATTTGATTTTACACAAGTGATGAAGCAATCCCGACTGTCCCTCTATGAATTCTTATTGAGTTATTATTTAATATTATGTAAATTCGATATAACAATTTTATGATAAGCCTTTTTGGTCCCTTGCGGAACTATATACTTGATAAAGATAGTTTGAAATTCTCCACTTATACTATTCTCTGAGAAGCAATTAACTGTTATTGTTTATCAAAAATTTTATTTAAATATAATTCTCTGAATTATAATGAAGCTATTTTTATTTGCAATTATGTACTGAATACTATGTGCATTAATGATCTTTTTGCAGTGAAAATTGTTATAAATGCCATGCGTATAGCATTGTATATGATGCATTACAAAATCTTACCACATTTATCGAAATCAGCCATTATCTTGATTTTACATAATTTAATTTTACAAAACACCAAAAATTTGGGTCCCTAGGTGTTATGTAAAATCAAGATTCTACTATATATGTAGGAGGAATTTATACCTAATGTATAATTAAATATTCTGGGAATCTTCACCAACACAACCTCTTATTACTTATATTAAAAACCTGAAAGATGTGTGCTTAATTCCTAGGCTGCAGAATACATAGTTCAACAATTTGGCATGTGAATATGTTCATGAGGATATAACTGCCACCTTCTTACCCTCCCTAGACCCTCTCCAAATCAGTCAGTCCTTTCCAAAAAGGTTCGAATGGTCACCCTTTCCTATTGTTCTGGAATAGGACACCCCTTTGTAGTGCCGTTTATGACAGTTTATATCCCTTGGGCAAGTTTGACAAATGCATTCCATCCACTGAGATTTGGGAAATTCTCTTCTGGCCCACCCTCATCATTTCCCTTAGTTGTCTCCATGTTTCACTTGAATGCTGGCTATAAATCAAAGTATTTACTTACTGTTTGGTATCAGACAATCAGAAATTATCAAGGAGTTCATTTATCGATATATTTCTGGATGAAATATTTTTACTACGGTCATATCATATCTCCACTACTTCCCTTGGAGGGAACTGAGCTTTGCAGTCAATAAGGGTCATCCCAGGTGCGATACCTAATAAATATTTGTCAGAAATTGAAGGGCAGAGTGCTGCAGCTACTTTTCTCCCGCACACAGTCATCACGAAAGTATGAGGAGTTAATCAGACCAAGTGAGCCCCTCTAAAGAAAGCTGAACTTTTTGTCATTTCTATGTGTTTACATTCTTATGTGTAATTACTTTTGTTACCAACCTTTGGGTTGATCACTGTGATTCATGAAATTTTTTTAATTATTTGTACACAAGAAGGATATTAATAATTGTGTGACAGGGAACCATAATAATATACCCATCAATGACCACAAATGAGTTTTGATGCAGATATCGCATGACCTTAGTATGTACCAATTCTGTATAATTATAGCCTTCCAATGATAACACAAATTATGTAGGCTTTGCTTTGTTTTATTTCCACTGAATGTATCAACATGACCGGTTTCGATGGATTATCATCATCATCTGATGGATCAGATGATGACAATAATCTGCCGAAACCAGTCATGTTGATATATTCTGTGGAAATAAGACCAAGCAAAACCTACATAATTTGTGTCATGGAATTCCACCTCAGTAAATTCTACCAATAATTAAAGAAATAGATAATATATGTTTAGTTTTAGAAAAGAATGAAGGAGGTACCTGATTGAACAATGCTTTTACAGTTTAGGTAACAGAATTTATCTCAAATTAATGTTGTAACAATGTATTATTTTGTCATTTTGACTTTTGAATCTTGTGGATAATATCGTGTAAATATTGACAAATCCTACACCTCCAATTGCAATTGAATAAATGCAATTCAAGTAACTGAACTAAATACAATGAAATCTAAGTTGATGGGAATCCACATCGACAGCATATTTTTTCCACATCATAGAGACAATCCAAGTCCCTGTTTATGCTGGAAAAACTTAGAATGCTGATTCATAAAAGTCAATTCTCAACCATATTTGCTGTTTCACTTTCACAAGGTGAAGAAATCTAAGGCAACATCCAGAATGGGTAGCAAATCTTTAACCTATTTAAAAGCAATTAAACCGATAATTTTCTTTTCACCAATAGAAAATTGTAAGCACCTCTTTATAAAGATAGATATTCCAGAAGCTTACAGCAATCATATACATGAAATCCTATTGTATATCAAAGAAAATCTGTGTAAGCATGCTACTTCCTGAAGCCAAGCTAGTCTCTTCTGAAAAATTCAGGTGAGTGCATTCATGGCTTGCAGGTACTCTGCATTATAATTTTGAGAATTCAATGTAAAAGAAATTAATTTTAAAGTTATCTGCTCCTCATCAAATTGCCTATTTGGCTACCTAGGCAACAAATCTTAATGTGTATGTTGTACTGTATATTCTATTTGTCAACATCGATTGTAATGTTGAATACATTGACTGACTGAATAAAGAAATTATTGTTATCATTTCTAATTTAAGTAGTAACCCTATAGAAAATGGATAAGAGGCAGGGGCAACTATTCCAATAACAATCTAATTAGAGATGGAATTAGTCAAGAAAAGAAGGAAACTGATAACCGGAACTTTAAGTAAACACATAAAGAAAGGATAAATTAGATCTTTGATGCACTAAAAAACATTAGGAAGGAATATAAGTATAGATTAGAGGGTTTTCACATTTGGGAATCATTATGGATGGCGGAACTAAATTGAATATGAAGAATGAATGTAGAAGTGCCTCTCTCCCCCAATCATATGATGGGAGAAGAGAGGCAGTTTTTAGGGCAAAGCCAAATAAGTCAGGAAAAGTGGATAGAGAAGACACTAAAAAAATATAGGTTTGTTAAAAGTGTATAATGATGATTATAATTTAGGAAGAGAAATGAAACCAATAGGCATTTAAATGGAGTGATAAGGTTACTATAGATATGCATTCATCATAGGACAGGATATGTTGGTACTTGGTGGAAACCATTATAAACCTCCCTGCTAGTGGAAAATAAATCAAGCTATTTCTATTTGATTTTATACATAGAGGTACTTATTTTTGTATGACTTGGCTTACAAATGGTATCAACTTAAAGTATGATGAATGTAAATTTTTCAAAAGTGTTGAGTCCAATTCCTTTTAGTTATTTCATTCGAACATCATTTGAAAATAGCATTTCCCCTGCTTTTTGGTTGGCAAATAAAAGGCATTTAAAATATAAGTTCAATAAAGATGTTTGGAGAGAAATAATATGGAATGGCATACAAATTGTATTAATTTTTCAATCCAGGGAATAGTGATTTTTTCAATGTACAAAATCTTTATTCATCAGATTAAATTTTCACAAATGTATGCCATATTGAGTTAATGACAATTTTGATAACTCAGTTTCCTTGCAGAGTGTGTTCCTAGGATTTCTTCACACTTTTAATGCTCACTTATGTTCTCCAACATTCACCCTTAAAAATTCCTTATTTGAAACTCTTCTATCTTAGATCAAATGTTTTCTATATTGATTTGTTGTGCCAAAAAGTGTTTTTACTCTTGAAACAGAACCCCAAAAAAGTATTGTGGCATAAGTTTCATATACCAACAATATGACTTATCGCTGATAAGATATGTCATATTATTGAACAGAAACTCAAAAACTAAAATAAAAAATGGCATGTAGAGAGTGATGTCCATGAACTTTATGATACATCATTATGTGATATGTCATATGATCTATATGCCTTAATGTAAGAAGGGGAGGTACCTATTTATGTTCACAAGTTAGGTTTATGATTGAGATATTAAAGTAGAAATTCAGTTACAAATGATTTCTTGAGTTAGAAGTATAAAAGGCGGAAATTTTTTTCTTAATTTCATTATTTATGTATTATTATTATTACTATATAAAAGTAATGGAAAATTCACCTTAATGCATACTATTTGGCATCAGTGATTGCATCAAGTCCAATTTGAGATACAAAGTTTAATGTGCTGAATGCATCAAGATTTTTGGGTGAATTTTGATGAGTATTCAACGTTTGATAATCCATATTCACCCTACCAAATATTAAATTATCAGTAAATAATAAATACATTTTAATTCATATATTGGTGCTTAAATTAAGCCTTTTAAGAGTAGTAAAGTATTACCTATTAGCAAAAATCTTTAATGCCATCCAATGGGGTGCATTTGCACAGAGATTGATGCCAGTGTTTAACATTTACAAATGTTTGGTGTCCAAATCTTTTATCAAATACTTCAATTTAATAATTTCACCCTAATCTACACAGTTTTGTGCTATGCACAAATTCCTTGCATCACATTCATAAATATTCCTTCAGAGAAGAGTAACAGAAATCAGGTATACATTGTCTTATAATTTGCCTTTATCTTTGGCTTCTACTCTAGTAACTTCACTACTTTCCAATTCTGAAGCTGCAAAGATGGATTCTCTTTTCATTTTAAAGAAGTTTGATACTTGTGCCATCATATTTCACAGTTTGAGCACCAAGTTGTCAGTGCCCAGCAGCCAGTTGTATCTTATATTCACCAATAAAACAAGGTGTTATTGGAGCAATATTCTTCTCCTGGATGGTTTAATCATGAGGCACACGAGGTCCATTTGCGCCAACAATATCCATTTTACTCCTTGGGCAGGCATATTTGCCACAAATAGAATAATTTATAAAAGAGTTCACGTCAGGTCTTGTTATGATAAGGGGTTACACCGAGAACTGGATGATCGTCATACGCCCGTGCACGTTTGAGAGCGTGGGCACCCCAGCGCCTAGCGTCATATGCCCGTCGGCGGTGTCAGTGGACTCCACTGATGGTTTGGTGAGGTCCCATCCGTCCCCCCGCCCCCACTGCCCTCGCCGTACTCCTCTCCGGCCTTCTCCAGGGCATCATAGGGAGGGGTGGAGGGCAGAGGAGACCGCTGCGTAACCGGGGGTGAGGAGGAATCACCGTGGTGATGATGGTGGTGATGCACCGCAGCCAATGCCTGCTCATATTCCTCCGTGGTCGTCTGGTGCGTGTGGTGGTAGTGGTGCACAGAGTGGTGATACAGAT
>WURS02425824.1:0-16332 GCA_011762765.2 Rhinocypha anisoptera
ACAGTGAAAGAGGTCATTCAACCTCGTAGTGCGCGAAGGGACTCGAAGAGGGAATAGGGAAAGAAGTTCAGATGACCAATAGGAACCATTGACGGCTCTAATGAAGAACTTTAAATCGTTTAAGGCACGGCGAGCAGTAAGGGAGGGGATGCCGAGAGAAGACCTAATGTAATCTAAGGAGAAGTTACGGAAGTGTAAAAGACGGTGGCGATTGACAGAGAGAAAGAAATTAAATATACCTTTTGGGAAAAGATTGTTATATATACCACATGGACTATATAGCTGTTCATAGAATATTGGAGAGCGGGAGAGGACAGATGGAAGGCAAAGGGTGAACGAAGGGTTCTGCGTTCAAATATACTTATAAATTGTTATCCTCCCGAAATGAGTTTCGATAAACTATACCTTCTTCAAGTCTTATGAATATAAAGACGTGTAATATTCCACAAAAATATTTTTGTGGATAATTTGTCTTTATATTCACAATGATGAGATACCACCACATCACGCCTGATACGCCACGCTTCTTCAAGTCCTCTGAACAGAAACAGACTCATGAAAACCAATATATTAAAAGAAAGTTACTGGTGCATCTTTCTTTTCATATCTGGTGACATGTCATACTGAAACCATTCATATTGTTCCAGAAAATGATTGATGACAACGACAGCTAATGAGAACTGCACTCTATTAAATGTAACTTTAGATATTTAACTTTCCACATTTAGTAAATTATACTGAATCCGCGGTTCCTGGGATTATAGACGATGTAGTTTCTACCTAGAACAAAGCGAACGAGTCTTTCTATTGAAAAAAAAATAATTTGGTCCCTGGTTCACCATCCAGTTCCACTTATTCAACAGGGAAACTGGTGTATGCTAAAAAAAATCGGATCTAAGAAATCAATTCAGCAGTATATATTTTTTTTTATTTTTAAAACTTTTATAATATAGTCGTCAATGACTCCGATGCTAAGCCTTCGAAAGACTCTGGAACAAATTTCTTCCGTTCTTCCCTAGGTCGTATTTCTTCGCCCGGTGTTATTAGAGTATTCGGAGATAGCAAAACTCGGCCGCGAATTTAACAGACGAGAAAGCGCAAATCATCCCGAATGAATTATTGCAGCAGCGAGATGAAGGGAAGTACCAACGCTGTTTGGAGTTCGTGAGCATTTCGGCTCAAGACTTCCCAGCATGTGTTCGCCATTGTCCACGAAAATTATGTGCCCAAGCGGCGAATGCATCGGACACGAATGAGATTTGGTCCAATCTGGATGTATCCGGCATTTTATCACGACCAATGCGTCACTACGTGTTTGTTTCGCCAGCTGCGAAGTCACGAAACGCTTCACGAGAACACGTGGGATTCGAATCGCCTTTGACTGAGTTAACGCCTTCTGGCCGACGTTTTCTCATTTTTTTTTCGTAATAGATCCGAAGTGGCGACACAACGTGCGAGACGGCTGGCTTTGGAAAACATTTTATCGATCGGCGCAACGCAACCAATTTTCCTTCAAGTAATAATAATCGTGGGGCCGAGAGTAAACATCACTCGAATCTGGAGAATGATGGAAAAAGTAAATCGAAGCGCAACCAATTTCGTTTAAAGATGTGACATGCACTGATTCAATGAAAAGTTATGAAATGACCTTCATTTCGATATCATAAAATCACTTAGCTATCCCACATAAAATACTAAGTGATTTCAGTTTGTAATGTTCACGGTAGAGATGGTCGATTTCAAGGAAAGAATCGATTCGACCAAATCGATTCGAATCGTATTGTGTGAATCTATTCGCTCGAAAAATCGGATCCCCTAAATCGATTCGAGTCTGAATCGTAACTGAGTTGAAATCGTAACTGAATCGGAACCGCAACTGAATCGGAATCATAACTGAATCGGAATCGAAACTGATTCTGAATCGTAACTGAATCGGAATAGTAACGAAACGGAAAGGAAACGAATCGAATCGAATTAGAATTGGATCAAAATAATCGATTAAAGATAATCGGAAATCATATTTTAAAATCGATTTCCGAGTGAATCGAATCGGAATCGCCCATATATAGTTCACGGGAGTCGTCGGAGGGAAACAGGCAGGGCAGCTGCCTCCTGATAAAAATGGAGGTGAAAAAAAAGGAAAATAAAAAGGGAGGCGTTACAAAAAATAAAGCTTATTACATAAAATCTCTTTTTTGTCGTATTAACATTCATTAGCAAATTGTGTTAACAAATATGCATAACTAATTGGACATAATTTATCTCCCTAGTGATTTTAATGTTTCTGATTCATTATATTTGATCTTTCCCCTGTAAATTGTATAAAATTTTAAGCTACCCCCTCCCCGAGCTGGTTTGGAAGTTGGCGACGCTCCTCTATTGGTTCCACGAAGCAACGACTTAATCTACATATTAAACTCCTACTCAGATGTAATCTACAGTATTATTTCGTTTATAAGTGAATATCCATGAGATAAGATTTGATTTAAAGGCAGAATTGGCTGAAGTATTTAAGTAGCATGATCAATCACAGAAAAGTCTATGTAATGGCAAATACCCCAGTACATAAAACAATACAAACCTTCAAATTTTATATTATACTTATGACTAAAAACATTGTTTATAAAGGAAAATGGTGATTGCGCTTGAAATGAAATGGTATTTCACTGTTCACCAGAGCTAAATTCTATTTTGCCTACCACAACTATTTCATGGCATTCGTTTCTTGGACTACAGATACAGGGGAGTGTTCAGAGGATCAAATGCCCACCCGATAACAAATATTCGGAGGATAAGGAATTAGGGTTGGAGCAATGGATGGATGATGATGGATGGACAATCGTTGACGGCCAAATTATTAGATCCAATGACTTTTTTTAAATCATTGAATTAACTTTTCTCCTGAAAAAAATTCTTTTTTCAGGAGAATTTTTTTTCTCCGGACTGGAAACAGACAGACACATGCGGTTTGCTTAAAAATGAGCGAGCACTCTTTTTCAATGCGTGACAGAGATGGCAGCACTGTACGACAGACAGAACCTCTAGCGGCAGCCGCGAGAATCAGAACTGTTTTCTATACTTAAAACATTACTTACATTTTAGTTACATGACCAACGTGTGATCATTCGTGTGTTACCGATTGAAATTCATCGCCAGTTGAAGGAGAAATGTGGTGATGGAGTCACGGATGTGTCGAAAGTGCGTTCATGGGTGCGACAGTTTAAAGAAGGCACAACATCATGTGACAACTATGCGGACGAGGGGGTCTGCAGCCCAGCATGCGATGAGAGCATTTGGCGCTGGAGTACATTCCCTGCAGTGGGCAGAGCAGTCTCGAGTGGACCAGACACGGAGGGGCCATTGCTGCCGATCGAGGAGAATAACCCTAGATGTGGAAGGGGAGAGACAAAGAGTCAGCGAACAGAGTTCTCTAAAACAGAGTAAACACACTCCTAAATTTTCAATGTTTTATTTTTTATTTATTTACAATGGGCATAAGACCACTTATTAATATGCACGAAAGTGTACAAAGCATACAAAAGTACTATTACATACATGTAAAAAGGTACAATTAGATGCATCTGTATACAAATGATTAAATATAAAAAGGAGTCGAAAACAATTATAAATATAAAAAGGAATAGGATCCATAAAAGTTATTATGTTACACTTAGAAAAGTGCATGGAGTATAAAATCAGGTACAGTGGAGGAGTGTGACAGTGAGTAATGAACTTTGGTGGTTGGAGCATGGCCATACCTTAATGCGGCAATCGGGGAATAACTAGGCCTTCTGAGAGCAGCAATAATGCAGGAAATAGTTACTCAGCTCAAACAATGACAAACCCCCATGGGAAACTCCTTAATAATTCTTTAACATTTCAGCAATCTATCCACCTTTTCATCATTTATGGAAAAAGGGACCACTAAGTCTTTCCTATTATATGAGTATATCATTCCATATATGTGTACTTCTTAACAACAAATTAATGGAATTACTTCTAAGAGACTACTATTGACAGGCAACTCCACTGGCAAGCAGCTCTACAGTGGAGAAAGGCAAGGAGGCAGGGCCAAGATGTTACCTCCTGGGCTATGTTGAATGGGGGGCTTGGTACCCAAAACAACAGATTTGTTACATGGTTAGCAGTGTAGGGCATGGACTGCTTTAGTCAGCTGTTGTTCCCCATGTTGGCAATAGTGATGCCCCCATGCAGAGATCAAAGGGGATTAGTGTAGTAGTAATTGGGTTTTTGGACACATTGACCACAGAAGTCATTTTGCATCACATTCAAGTTATTAATATATGTATCAGGGTGTACCCCAAGACATAAATTGAATATGAATGTATGAATAAAATTATTGGCCCAATAGTAAATGAAAAAAGACAAAGGATATGACAATGTCCAATTCGGAGATCTGAACAGCTGCTCAGGACTTGGTAATTGGGGAAAAGAAGGTTGAAGGTGTACCCCACTTTAAAAACTTTGAGACAATATTATCAAATGACAATGACATAAATAAATAAAAAACTACAGGTGGAAAATTGTGCATACTATGCAAATAGACAGCTGCTCAGAAACCAGCTTATTGCAAGAAGTACAGAACTCAAAATATATCCCATGCAAAAGTCCCTTGCAGTAAAAGATTGGATAAAAGTGCCCTTAGAGGATTTGAGTGAAACGTACTAAGGAAAATATATGCATCTGTAAAGAAAAATAATGAATGGATAATGAGATACAATTTAGAGCTGCATCACTTAATTGGAGGCCAGGATATAGTCCGATTCACGAAAGCTCAGAGAATTTAGTGAATGGGACATGTGGACAGAATGGCAGAAGATTGAATGCTTAGAAGAATGTTGAGGGAAAAGATACATAATGAGAGAAGTAATGTTAGACCAAGGACAAAATGGATTGAGGACGTCACCAAAAACCTGCAGTCAATGCAGATTGAAGGATGGCAAAGAAGAAGCCAAGATGACTCTCATTCACTGAGCCTACAGCATTTTCGACATGGACTCTTTGGAAACTGAGAAGAAACACCTGAACTCAGCACTAAGAAATAATGGCTATAAGATTGACATCTTAACGTCTGAAAAAGGTGGAAAAGGGTCCGCGAAGGTGGAAAAGAAACTAACCCTGCTACCCACGGAGAAGACCAGAGAGGAGGAATCCACCAAACCCAAAGCTCGCGTTGCCATCCCCTTCATCACCGGAACCTCAGAAAAGATCGCCAGGTTCCTGAAGAAACATGACGTGGTGACACGATTCAATTGCTGCTAGTATCCCAGGCTCATCAGGGAGGCCATGGAGATATGGAAAATGCCCACGAACTTCAACAGAGACGATGGCTACCTGCTGAACTTGGCTTGGAAAAGAATAATCTATTCCGACCAATCACAGCATGGCACCGACATGGTCAGCCCGATGTAAGCCCGACAAAGGAGCATCTCGATACTTCAATCTGAAGACACTAGCAGGATGGCCAGTGAAACCGCTGCCACCCTATGCCAACAAACGTGAATGCAGCACCTGAAAATGCTGACAGCATCAGATACAGGTAATCCTAATTACATGCATTTCAATAAAAAAAGTTTGAGTTTTCTGCTCAACTCAGGTGTTGGCTCAGGTTGCTCATAGGATATATGAGACAATTGAGTTCTCCAGCATTCACCAAACCCAATTTTCAAAATCCTCCAATGCTAATCATCCTTACTCATGGACCAGGTTTCAGATAAATATAATTCTAAACACTACTTAAGAGTTTTCACTAATCTTCTCTTCACATCTTTCCTTAATGGCCCTCTCATCAACTCCTCCCTTTCCCCAAAGAATCTTTTGCTAAATTAATACTTCTTGTCTCCTTGTCACTAGGCCCATTTTACTCTTGTGATGCTACCCAAATAAGTAAACTTTTTTACTGGCTCCACCTTATACCCATTTGGTCTTATATATAGCTCAGTCTTGAGAATCTCATTTTAGCAACATCACCCAGAAAAGTGCACATTGTGGAAGTTGAAAGAATTAACAACCATGTGGCCATTTTAGTAGTATTTTTATTTATAGGGTGCTTCGACGGCTATGGTCATTTTGCACCTCTTTAAATCATGGAAAACACAAACTTGAACAAACATAACACCCATGCCCTGGGCAGGACTCAGACCCACGACCTTTGGGTTAGCTGCCAAGTTTGCTATCCCCAGGCTAACCTAGTTGGCGCGAGGCCATTATGCAAAATAAAAAACTACTATAGTTATAACAGTAAAACTCAAGTAAAATCCAGACTTATCTGAAAAATAAAACTTCAAGGAGTTTTCCGATGAATTGAAAATTGTGTTACACTACCAGTCATCTAGTACACATAATAGAGATACCAATTCAGAAATACCTAATGAAACTTGTACCTAGAAATAAACAGGTTGTATAAGGAGGAGTAATAGATTTGTTCCAATTGTTATGTTCTAAGAGAAATAAAAAGTTTTAATTGCATTGTGAACTACTTTGGCAATGTAGTGTTGTATCTTCAAGCATGCTTAATCTAGAGAGGATAGATGCCAAGACAAAGGAGCCCCTATAAATGGATTTCAAGAGGATTATAACTGACCCTGTACCAAAAAAGAAAGGGAAGACAAATTCAATAACAAGCATGACAAGCACAGCATCACAGATTCTGGCATGAATAATGAAAGCCATCTATTTGTCCACCCTTCATTTTGTTAACAAATAGGGAAGAAACAATGACGATTAGTAAACCCAAGAGGCACCAAAAGATAACCATGACAGTATACTCAAGTGGGAAAGTAGGTAACACAAAAGTGGGTATTAGCTATTGAGCAGCTTTTGAGACATTAAAAATCAGGGAAAAAGTAATTGGAAAGGATTTTAGGAAGGGAAAACCTTGGAGGTAGGCCAAGGGCGGAGTATGGGACACAATATTGGAGAATGTTATAGCTCGGAGCTATCAGCATATGAAGAGGTTAACAAGGTGACATGTTATTTTGGAGAGCAGCTAAAACCCAATCTTAGAATTGATAACCTGTGATGATGGAAGAGTAATATGTTAAAACTTGAGTGAACTAATTCATTTGCCATATAATTCAAATCAATGTATAGAATCAGGAACAAAACGGCAACATTTTAGCCACTCATACTAAACCTCCGCCATCGGAAAAACCCAGAGTAGGGGGCAAGGTCAAAGATCGCGTGAGAAGAACGAAAAGCTTTCGCTATCAATTTTTGTGGCGTCATCACAAATTCTCATACAACAACTGCGCCATATGATCAGAAATACTTCCGGGAGCTATTTCTAATCAAATACTTGGCCGATTTTGATAATCACCATAGACGACTTCGGTGGAAGTTGGCCACGCGCTATGTTGCAAAAACATTTAAGGAGGTTACGAGATATTTGGAAAGATTAGAAGCCGGGGAAGAAATAAAAAGACCATAGTTTATTTTCGCGCCACCCGACGATAATTTTCTCAAGTCCAAATGCAAACATACTTTTGTGAGAAAAAACACGACAGCAGTATATTTTGTACTCCATGCAAAAGCTAAAATGACTCAATACGAAGACCAGTTGAATTAATAATGGAGATGTTACGTGCAGGGAAAAAAATTATCAATTGCCATGAGCCAAAGGAATTTGGTTATTGAGCAAACGTTTTCAAAAAGGCCAGTTATGAAGATATTGCGCCATCGCGACGCATCATGCGGTCACCTACGGAGGTCATATTCTCACTTCAGAGATAACGGCGAAACATCCATCAAAGTGACCCGATAATATATTATAAACCCACGTGATCCGATTACATATATTAGAACATGAACGTGACCTCTACTGACGCTTATGGGATTGCATGCGGTGACAACCGAAGTTTAAGGCCGATGACAAACAATTAAGCCACCATGTTATATTGAACATTAAAAGTGAAATTCATGCCGTATTAAAGATTCCCAAGAGAAATTACTTATGGGTATTAGAAAGTACTCGCAAACTGTCCCGCTAGGATTAGGTGGGACAGTCCCGGGTTTTGATAGTTTTTCCTGCATGCGCTGTAACCAAATATTTTCTTCCGCAAACACATTTTAACATTATTTTGCACTCTCTCAGCATCATATACGTGGTGCGTCAGTTCAAATTACAACAAATACTACTGATTGGTTAAATTGAGGTAGGACAATAAATTACACACACCATAGAAAACTATCCAAGGTGTGATCGTAGATGTCATAGGTCAGTTGTAATTGAGGGCATTCATAAACCTTTAATGTGGATATCGTAAACGCAATATATTCCGGCAATATAACCCGAGAGTGATGGTTTTTTAAATAACTGTTATAGATGTTTTTTATAACAGTTATTTTAAAAACCATCACTCTATCATGGAATTCCACCAAGTGACGGCCTCCACAGTGAACTTTGTTAATATTACCCGATTTAAAGATCAAACGATCGTTTGCCTGGTGGGTTTAGATTTTTTTAATTCCGTGGACCTTCACGTTTTATATGATAATTTAATAAATTTCAGTTTGAATATAAATTCTAACATTTCTCACACTATATGGAATTTACTCATAATTAGCGATAAAATATAGTATAATTCTACAGTCAGGACCTGATGATGGCGCCTTGACGTCGAAACTCGGGCCGTAATCAAATAAAAACCCTTTGGATTTTATCATTAATTAAATATAAATACTTAATGTGAAGATTTTTATAACTGGAGAACTGGAACTGCTATCGGAGAACACAAGCCATGTAAGTAAGGATACAGCCTACACCTTATAATAATAGCTACTGTTGTATAGGATAAATGAAACTTTGCAATTCCACAAAGTTATTTGTGGAATTGTAAAGTTTCCTTTATCCTATACATCGTGAAGGAGTTCCACACAGTAGAGCCGAGTATGATTTCCTATAACTACTGTATTGATTTATATTTTCTTTTAAATAGATTTGATCTTGTACGCGATGACTCAGTCGAAACACGCGCCCGATTCGTCTTTATTATGTGGAAAAGTGCTACATCTTCTTCCATCAAATAGATTTTATTCCAATGAAGATTTTTTTTTAAATACCCAATAACTGAAGATCCCGCTAAAAAAAGGAATGCACATTAAAAAAAAGTAATTGGAAAAAGGATCTCCCTTTTTTAATAAGTGACATATCATTTGTGATATTCGTTGTAACAAATGTAATGGAGACTTTTCTATAACTGAATGGGGGAAGAAATGACGTTAAAAAAACGTTGTGGCTTCAGATAAACACCCAATGGCAATGTGTCAGAATTTTTACAGAAATAATTTTAAAATACACTACATCAATTACATGCACTTGTCCCTTAGTCAAAAGAACCAGGTACAAATGCACCAACAAATTGTGTTTTATGCATTAAATTTCAACCACATCAAAAACGGCGATGACCACAAGGCAATGGCTATGACTATGTTAAAATTAAATGTGGGCTTTTTAGAAGAACTTTTGGGTGAAACATGCAATAATTCTACATGAGAATAAATGCATTCGACTCAAAAGTATTTATTTTATTTATTTACCATTGTATTGAATAATTATACTGCTATTTACAAAACTTGATTAAATATCCTTTTCGGACGAAACGTAAAAAATTAGACCAAAACTATCGCTATATTCCATCAAACTATCTTTACTTATCTACTATAAGTACTACAGTCATTACGGTATCACTTCCACATATACTTTCTCTTTCCAACCGTTGTCCCGAAAAAACCGCTCTAGCGCATCTTGTCTCCGGCAACAATGGAAATGTTCGCTATACATATCGTACTTGGAAAATATTTGTCCGCTAAACTCTCTTATTTCCAGATCTCGGGGAAAGATAAACTTCTGTAGATACAACTAAGATAGGCTTGGTTTCTGGTTAGATAATATCTTAACAAGAGGAAGAATATGGTTGTGCACAACGCAACGGTCACGATCATAAACATTTATGTGTTTGATGAAGGGTAATCTACCTGATAAAATTCTCACAAAGCACTACGCGGCATTTACGGTGGACAGTATAACAACATTTTTATAATAACGGAAAACACAGACATCCATGGCCCAGGTGGAGAATAAAAAACACCTATTCGAACCCCCGGATTGGCGGATGAGGACGTCACCCTTCCACTCCACCGTCACTCATTCCATGCCCATGACACTCGAGTTAACAGTGATGTGCACCTCAAAAGGTTCAATTCCAGCCTGACCAAAAATGGCCCACATTACATGTGTGCCCGCATATACAACCATATCCCTCGAAAATTGAAAGAACTATCCACAGTTAGGAACATCAAGTATGAGTTGAAGAACTTTCTCCTTGAGAATGCTTTTCATAGTATCTCAGAGTATTTAAATAGTTAATTGTGTTGTTATAACTGTGTATAATTTATGTGTTGTTCTTGCTTATGTATTGGTATTTAAATTGACGCCTTCCCATGTCTGTATGACCAAATGGAATAAAGAATTATTATTATTATTAACAAAACTTTTTTCTGGATGTGATAGGTTTCCCCTTAAGACACGTTTCACTGTACTACCTTTCTTGGAAAGGTCAGGGCATAAAAATCAGAGGGGGTATGAAGGAGGCATGGAATACAGAAATATTATAAGACATATATACATAGAAAAATGTTTTCTCCGCACTTGACCAAAAAAAACATAGATACATGTACATATTCCAAAGCTAAGGGGTTAAAAAAATCAGGAAGCTAGATTAAATAAGAACAGTATAAACTTGGTCAAGTGCATAATTAGCTGCCTCCTTTAAAAATAATTCACATTCAATTCTGATGACATTAGATTTTAACATTTGTAAAATAACTACGTACCTATATTCATCCACATATGATGACTTTGCATCATCACTGGGAAGTGCCCTCACAAAAACCCACACTTGAGCATGAAATGATTTTAGGATCCGTGCAACTGTAATTTCAAACATTCTGTTTATCAAAATGAAACTGAAATCTTGCTGTACATCTTTTCGATTTTCATAATAAAAAAGTACGAGACTCAAAGCTCAATCCACAAACCAAACACAATGCAATATAAGCCGTGGGAGTGCAAATAAATTTAGAACCAAAGGGAAAATAGGACTTATTGGGACTGAATTTATTGAGCTAAAAGACATAGCAAAATATGTCATGTTGTATCAAATTAGCAACTGAAACATTTTATGGTGTATAAGTAATGTATGCACTTAAACAGGACACTTTCAAGAAAAAATAGTTACACTGCAATAATTGTCATGGATGGCATATAAATCAATAGGGCAATAAACTATATACACTCAACTTGGTGATAGGTTGGGTTAAATTGTGTTGATGTGTTTGGTAGGGGGACAGTTGGTTTGAGTCCTAATTATAACTGTGATAACAGCAATCTTATTTATGGAAATAATATTTCGGGACCAAGCTAATCAGTACTAGTAATCTGGTGTAAAAGAGTCCACAGAAGTGAGCATCATTGATTATGTCAGCCTACAGAACATCTCATGTAGGACTAAGGCATGGGTTCTCATGAAAGAAAAAGGTTCATGTTGGATATTTTTTTAATATGGTAAATTTATTCTATAGTTAACCATATCAAAGAAAAATGAAGTTAACCATAATCACAATGTTACCTTCATAAAGGTGTAAAAGAGAACACAAAATAACAGATACACATTAATATTATGGACAGCATCCATCAATATACATTTATTTCCTGCTTTATGAAAGCCAAGCAATGATTACAAATTATACGAGATTGGTTCATTTTCATCTTTGACATTGGTCTTCTATTATTTAGTATAATTGATAGGTCTTTATAAATCCATCATACCGCAAAAGTGGTTAAGGGTTATTTCAGGGAAATAAAAATAAAATTAATAATTTCAGAAAAAAAAAGCAATTTTTTGCCGGAATAAAGAAAGACTAATACATATTTTAAATTACTACAAATGCTATTTAAATAATAATAATGACAATCATTCCCTCACCTTCTTTACCAATAACTCCAAATCCCAAAATACCAATTTTAAGATCTGCAAGAGTACGGAAGTTCCATATATTTCCTTCCCTTGACCACAGTTTCTTCACCTGATTGTCATTTATCTGAGTGAAATTCCGCTCTCGCATCACAATTTGACTGATGACGAATTCTGCCATTTGACAACCAAATGTGACGGAGCCAGAAAACCGAGTAATGGTGAACTTTGGTTTTGGCTGCAGTAAAAAAAGAAATACGTGAAAAATTTTAGAGAACAAATAACCAAGGGAGTAAACATAACCCGAGGGTCAGCATTAAAACTGGCTCTTAGTCAAAGCAAAACATTATATAATAATATTTTTACTTGCATAAAGATCAGTTTACAATATCATTGCATTGGATATAAAGCAAGTCACAGTTTGTAATAAATAAACTTACATTTTCATGGCAAATACAAAATAAAGATGGTTCACAGGTTATAAGATGATGATGATGACAAATATAGATGCTATTAATCACTAAAACTAAACTTACCAAGTTCAAACAATTTGTTTATGTGCAAGAATTCGTTTAAATTGTAATAGCATTTTTTAATCAAAAATTTCTTATTGAGGATTTATAGGCTCCTATTGATTTAATTGATCGGCTGGTAGGGAATTGTATATTTTCGATCCTATTGCCATAGGACTCTTTGATTGAAGGTTTTTTTGTACAGTTTAATGTTTGTGCACATCACTATTATAACAAGTAAATCTTTTAATTTTTTAAATAGTGGTCTGCAAGAATAGGAATGGGATTTTCCCATGATACATCTTATAGTCTTATTTTGTAGCACAAGTATTTTGTTCACAGGGTTACAGTAGGTCCCCAAAACACAATACCATAAACCACTCCACTAGCAAAGTTACTATGATAAATACACATCAATGCTTCATGAGATAAAGATTCTTTGAGGAACCTCACTGAACAAAGTATTTTCTCCCCACCTAAGGTAAATGAAAATAGATAAGAAGTTACAATAAAAAATTAATCTGTACTTTCTTGAGAGCAATTTTTGATGGCATCCCCCATCATATGAATAAATTAGTAGGTAGGTTAATCACAAATAATGGTTATGAAATTGAGTGAAATGTATGCAGATTAATAATTAATTGGCCACCACTAGGAAGGTACCCAGACAGCAAATAGATAGCTATAGGTATCTAAATCATGTCTACCCATAGATGATATAACAATAGATATCTATTAGATATTTAATATATATCCATCTTATGTATAGGATAGGATATGTATAGAATAAAGGAAACTTTTCAATTTTACAAATAACACTTTATTACGAGCGGTTTCGTCCACTCGTAATAAAGTGTTATTTGTGGAATCGCAAAGTTCCCTTTATCATATACATCATGAAGGAGTTCCACAGAGTAGAGCCGAGTATGATTTCCTAATCCAGATATCCATCTAATAGATATCTCCCAAAAGATATGGGATAAAAGATAATAAAAGTTGACTTGACTGATAATGTCTTACCCTTGGCAAATAATTGGTTTTAGGCAAATGGTTTTGTGCTAAACATAGACAAAACTCAACAATTATTCTGTAGCCTCAAACCCTTTGCAAATGTTGCCAAACCAGTAAAATTTCTAAGGGTTTTATCTTGACTCTAAACTGAGTTGGAGTACCCACATCAATAAGGTCTGCAAGAAATTATCCAGGGTTCTCTATACCTTAAGAACACTAAGTTCATTCAAATGAACATTTAAAATCGGTGTACTGCTCTTTTTAATAGCCATCTTGATTATGATGTGGAAATGTGGGGCCATACTCCTGATGTGAAATTAGTCTTCACCCGGCAAATAAAGGCTATCAGAGTAATAAGTCACTCATCATTCTTGGAACCCTGTAGACCACTGTTCATTAGACATAGCATTATGACTGTGTATAGCATGTATGTTTACAGGGTACTCTTATATGTAAAGGAAAACCTAACCACATTCACATTAAACAAACACATGAACACAACACCAGAATTAAAAATCTCCTTTCTGTGAATCTTTGCAGACTAAAAAAATCTAAACAGTCATTTACAAACATGAGTATTGAATTATTTAATCACCTACCAATATCAGCTAGAAGGGCTAGTCATTCGAAGATTAAATCTGTTATCTACTCATGGCTAACATCAAAACCAATGTACTCAGTGAATGAATATCTAATTAAATTACCGAGGAGTGAAGGTTTCTTTATAGATTACGTCAACACGTCTTATCATCCCTTCCAAAATTGCAAATTAAACAACTAATCCATCGTCAGAAACCTTAATTTTCCATAATTTTGTTTTTTTTTTCAAAGTTATTTTTTTGTTACATTATTTTCACATCATTTATTACATTAAATTATTTATAATATTCACCGAATCGGGCGCGGTGCGGTGGAAGAGATTCATAGTGAGAATAAAAACAGCATTTTTCCACGGAAAAATCATTTATCGATATAAATCGAATCATATCGATAAGGACAATCGAGGATCGATTGCATTACTCCGCATTCTTTTTAGGCCGCGTAGCAGTATGGGCTTCTACAACAATCGAATCTAAAAGCCAGCACTACCGACCTTTTTCGACCGGATATATGGTGACGTTTCGCTGATACATTCGCGATTACGGCTAAAGTAATACACGTCAGAGGAGAAATGAAGCATTTCGGTTTAATTTTAAGGAACGAATTTCTTTTAGGAAGAGTACCATTATTAAGAGAATGAAAATACAATGCTTATACTAAAGGAAAAAAAAACAGGTACCACGCATTAGTCGTTTAAAAATTCTAAAGTAAAGTAATTAATAATTTTTATTCGTAATAAAATTTTGTTGTCATTCATTACAGCTACATCCTTATTACAAACTTGTTGAATATAGATAAAGAAGTGTGAAAAGGAAGGTCCGAAGAGCCGGCTGTTATCGCTGACTTCAAACGACACCATGAAAAAATTTATACGGCCACGGAAATAATATAATGGGTTTGTTACCCATAATTCCCTCTCCATCACATTTCGATCCCGAGAAACGGAAACCAATATTTAGGCGAAGCATTTAAATCATCCGGTGTCGGACACTTTTCTTCTGCTAGCGATGTTCGACATCGCTGAGTAAACTTCACCGTGACAACGGAAATAACATTACGGGTATGTTACCTAGAATTCCCTCTCCGTCACACTTCGATACCGAGAAATATAAGCCAATATTTAGGGCGAGGCATTTTAAACGACCGGTGTGGGAAATGATTCCGCCAAGCGATCGTTTCGATATTTGCGATAGGCGAGGAGCGAAAACCTCTCGGAAATTTTGGGAAGACGTCCCGTACTTCGGGTGTAACGATACGATAGGTCGAACCAGGTTCGACCCTTGATCGACCGAGGCCCACTTAATCGATCCGTGTGACGGCATATGCAGTTGCTGGGTCCACACACGTACGAGAGTGGTCATTATAGAGCAGTCTACGTGTACTGTGAACCCCGTTAAGTGTTTCAATTCCATTATGCTTTCCTTGATTCAATAAGGCTGTTCACTTTATGAGGGAAATAGTATCGGTTTTTTCCCTAAAATGACTAATGGTACGAGTAAGAACCTATAGATGGCAGTATAAAGAGGGCACGGCATAGAGTAATATTTTGACGTAATATTACGTCAAAAACAGGCCTGCCGAATTACCCTGTCACGTAATATTACGTTAAAAACAGGTAACGGATTAATGGCAGTCGACTGCTGCGTGGAAACGAGGATTTTCGCTCGCATTGAAAGATTGGTTTCGAATACGAACTCTCGATTGGTTTTCGATCGTTCTTGACCTCGAGTCCACCAGCCAGCCACGTCGTCGGGATCCCAGACTCGCCTCCACCTTTTCCCCCTCCTCGTAAAGTAACAGACAGATCATAGGGATCACCCCTTATCTTTCCCTCCCTCCCGACAATGCTCTTCTACTTCAAATCTTCCTCCACCCCCCCTCTCTCTTCCACCCCCGCCCCTTAATCCCTCACCCCCACACACAACCCTCTCGCATCCATGAAGAATACTCCACCGGAGAGAAGAACTGACGAGAACTAAGGCACACAGTAGACTCGCAGATACATATATATATATCATCATCATCAGTACTTCAATCCGAAGATTGGTTGACTGCAGCCCTCCATACTTTCCTATCAAGTGCTAGCTCTTATACTCCTTGGTAGGTCTTACTTCTAACGTCTCTAATAATTTGCCCTACATATCTGTCCCTAGGCCTTCCTCGAGGGGCCCTCCCCTCCATTTTTCCCTCTATTACATTCTTCACGAACCCATTAT
>WURS02425835.1:0-16329 GCA_011762765.2 Rhinocypha anisoptera
ATTAATTCGTTTTTTACATCAGGTTTCAAATGAAAGCTGACTCACCGACTTTCTCTTCTTCTTATTCCATGTATTTTCTCTCTTAATCTTTTTCACCACTCTCTTGATTTTGTTCTCTTTCATTTTCTGTCTGTCACTCATTCTCTCAATTTTCTTGTCTCTCTCTCTCTCTCTCTCTCTCTCGGGAGACAAATCCCAGACTAAAGCAGTATATTTAATTTTAAAAATGTTTACCATTTAACCACAGGCCAGATGAGTCATTGAGAGAAAAAGAGAGAGAGAGAGAGAATACAGGTTAGTGAGGGTGAGAAAGAGAGATGAATAAAGAGTTTGATAAAACAAGTACAAGAGAGTTGGATAAAGAGTGAGAGTGAGAAAGAAAATATAAGAAGATGCAAAACACGTACACTTTAGATAAGCGTGCACTTGCACATAATACATTTAAACATACACACACACTCAGACAAACATTAACAAACACACACACACACACACACATAAAGACACTATCGACATCTCAACTGGATCATCTAACTTGGAAAAGTGCACTTCAACAAAAGAAATGAGCCATCTTTTCACTTTGTTCCTTAACACTTCAAGTCGTCATCATCTGAAATAATAATAATAATAAAATTAAAGTAGTAGTCATAAAGGGCAAGTGGACTAAACGTGTGTCTAATGGCATCACTTCAGCTCTCGAATCTACTTCTTCTCACTGAGTTGTTCATCGAATTGTGACTTGGTGAAGCACGAGTTGAGAAGAGAGGAAGAAATAGTAGAGAAATAAAATGTCTGAGTAGAATGTTCAACATAAAACAGAATCGGTCTAGATCGTTTTGTACATTGGTAACAAATTAAGATCTCTTTGTTACAGCATTTTTTCACTATTTGAAATCTAATTTTTAATCGTTATAATAACTTTAATTTTATCTAATTAACAAAATATTTTTCTTGTCATACGGATATTTTAATTAAATTAATTTTCCACTATTTATCACACTCTCCTTTTGTTTCTCAATTTTAGTCCTATTGTTCAAATGTACATTTTAAAAATAAATATGGCAACACCATTCTTCTTTAGTTGTAAAAGCAAACCCAACGTGACAGAGGAAGAGTAAAAAAGAAACAATCATTGATAGACATCAAATATAAACTTGACTATATATGTAAACAATCTATGGATTTGTGTCTGTGTGTATGTTTAATGTTCGTGATGATTAGATTGGAGTTTGGTCATTTGACTTTTTGGCTTGTACTAATGTATGAGAGAGAGAGAGAGAGAGAGAGAGAGAGAGAGAGAAAGTGAGATAGAGGGGGGGATTACGGACTTCACTAGAAAGGCACGCAAAGTGATGCGCCACCGATCATATAATGATGATGATGAGATGGTGCTGATGCCTTGGGGCCACTCGTGTGGGTGTCCTTTCCCTTACATAACTTCATCACATCACTTCCATTTTCTCTTTCATTCTCTCTCTCTCTCTCTCTCTCTCTTTCTCTCAAACACTCTCACTCTCACTCTTACTTGTTTCTCCATTTCTTGGTACCAATTGGGAATTATTTTCATTTTTAATCATATTTTGAATTTATCGGTTTAGGATCCGTAGATCCCCTGCAGGCGCATAGAAAAATTTTAGTCACGTTAACTACTCGGTAGCTACTTTTATATTGTTGTTGTTGTTGATGGTGAGTTATATTAAGCATATTTATATTTATATTTATATAGATAGATTAACTTTTTTTCTGATTTTAAATTGTAATTTTAATTATTTAAATTATGAACTTAAACTTGTTTTAATTATTTTTGACTATATAAAACTTGTAAAATATTTTTCTATAATATTATTGACACTTGAAAAATTGTTAAATTATCATAATAAAAGTTTATAAAATTATTATTTAGTTTAGCAATAAGTTAATTTTTATTTTTAAAAAATCAACTAAGTAAAAGATGCATTTTGTCACTGCTATTCATTTTTTAAAAATTTACAGTTACACTCAGAAAAAAATCGAATCCGCTATACTGGATTTTAGATTCACCTTAGATTTTTCTCAAGTATAATACATTGTAAAAATTAGTTTGATTTTTTGTAACTTAAAAAAATATATTATAATTTAGAAAAATCTAATGTGAATCTAAAATCCAGTATAGCGAATTCAATTTTTCTCAGTGAATATAGAATTATTAATTTTGTGTATTTAGTAATTCTTTGGTTATAAATAGCTATAAGATACTCACCTGTTCGATGGTGACAGTATGGCACGCGCAGAGTGCCTAACTGGGCGCCCTTTGGATCCCAGAGAGGGGCACCACTGCACGACAATACCGGTCTCGCTCCTCTTTCTCATTTCTCCTCTCTCTCCCGCTTCAATCTCGCTTGTTCTCTCCTCAGTATGGCAGAGCAAAAAGAGGCGCAGGCAGAGAGTGATCGTCAGTCGGTGGACAGCCACGATCGAGAACGGACCTACGCGCGTTTCACTCGCACTTGGCAAACCACTCTGCCACCAGTCGACCACTTCAACCACCACGCGCATACGGCACTTCTCCTCTCGACGTGCAACACACAGACAGATACACGGACACCACATCGCCTTCGAAACATCTCATCACACAAGTGAACACTATGTGAAGGACACATGTGACATCAAATGACTCAAGTGACACTTTCCGGCTCATCACATCCACATCACCAACGCACCACACACTCATCTGATCGTCACCCAACGGTGCTGTGTGTGACATAGTGTGTGCCCGGTGGGCGATCTACCCACCCAAGGCTTTGACACCTTCGTTGACCGCTGGGATCATCTATGTTAGTCATCAGTGATTTGTTTCTTATTCACCCTTACATTGATGATGATAATAATTATGGCGCCCCTTGAGTGATTACTTTCTTACCCTCCTCACCCGTGTCTCTTAACTGAAAATTTTTCTACACTTAACACATTAATCAACTCAAAAAGGTAATGGAAAAAAATTTCGCAATATTAAATTGCTATGCTCAAGCGCGTAATCAGATCTATGATCAAGCAATTAGATTAATTAATAATTATGATGGCTAATTTAATCGCGCGACATTGAAATTGCAACAAAAAGATAATTGCTTGGCTATTGTTTTCAAAAGTTTTAATTAAAATAAGATAAAAATTAATTAAATGATTTGATTGGTAGTTATAATGCATTGCGCTGTTATGTATATCTTTTTTTAAATAAACTGCGGCTATGAAAATGCGACATAAATTTTTTGCAACCAAATATAAATTATTTATAAGTTATGGTATGATGTGGTTTGCGCGTTTGTATTAATAGTTAGTGGTTTTGTGGTGAATGGTAGCATTCACATCCCCACCAACTTGAGTTGTTCAAGCATGATTGAGTTGAGTCGATCGAGTTGCGGCAAGGTGCGTGTCGCGCTGTGCTCCGTTCGATATAACCTAATTGGTCCCGACCATCTGTGTTGGCTATAGCGGTGGCAGGAGCACCACAAACAGTAGCTCAGAGAATTGTCCTGGGAACCACTTGATGATCACTGCGGGGTGAGAGAGAGAGAGAGAGAGAGAGAGAGAGAGAGAGAGGAGAGTGTGATGACACGAGAGCAGGTTTGCACCGAGAAGCATAGTGCTCGACTCAACTTAGGCTCCGATACCGGCACATCACTGTCTTCCCCTCTTCGCTCGACCCCTAAAGCTTCGGTCACACTTGGCCGCTGTCCCTTCTCGAGCCGACGCGTCCCAATCTAATTGAATTACACCCTGCCTGCGCTCCGATTCCTTTTTCTCTTGCGCTCAGTGTCTACCTGGCAGCCGTTACATTAGGCCAATGACAATCATAATTGTGCGTCACTTCGCTCCGCTTGGGGCGCTCCAACTACCTTCTCGAGTTCATTTCTCGCTTCGTTTCGCTCGACTCACCACGGCGATGGCGCCGCGCCACCGAACATCTTGGGGTCTATCTGCTTCTCTCTTGCTTGTTCATTTCTTTTTGGTGGCACCGCTCACTTATCATTTCTGGGCCTGACCACTGCCCATCTTCCTCGCGTCGAACTCACTCAATGAGAAAACGATTGTTTTTTCGTGACCCGTGTGGCCGGACCTCGGAACTCCCTTACACTCTCACACAGTCACCCAGTGTGAACCGTGCCAATGCATCTTAGGTTTCACATGCAATGAGAAGAGGTCACACACACGCACACCCCAGTAATGCGAGCCTAAACACCCATCTAGTCTAAACAAACATCACGCCATCGCGACGACACTGGATACATATACAAAGTTTAACTTTATATAATTGATAGTGCTAGCTGACATGTCAATACATCACCAAACCAGAAGCGCGACTCGATAAACGGATCAATATACAAAAAAAATCCCACTGTATCAACAGTGTGATAAGAGGTTTACGATGATTGGCAGATTTTAATTGATAGTGTTTTTTGGAATATTTAAATTAGCATTAGCAATTGAGTGCGGAATGGGTGCTTCTGTGCATTCACCTGTTGAATATATTGCTTGTGGGCCACTTTAATTCTTCTCTACTGTAAAGAGATGCATGGCACCGTGTTTGAATTTGGGCACCGTGTTGGAATGCGACCTCGTAGTGGATTAGTGCCAATGGCTTTCTGGTGATGGTGCTGATGTTCTGGCGTCAGTATTGACCTGGCTAGGTGGCCAGTGGCCAGAAGCATGCGTGTATGCCGCACAGGGCACCGGTCACGATTTGCCCAGCGGCGCTCTCACGACACAACAGCCTGCTCGGCTAGACACAAAGATCGCCACGAGGATGGCTTCTCTCACTCTCTCGGTTTCTACTGTCTTCTCTCTCTCTTTCTCCTATTCTGCGGAGTCAAAAGTCGATGATGAGCCACTGACCAGACACAAAGGCACGGCGACGACTAGCCGATTACTAGTTTAGCCGAGTCTCTCTCTATCTCTCCCACACCCCCTCGTTCTTTCAACTGTCCCTTACACTCGGCAAGCTCGTCGCCAAACAAACGACCCCACGGTTTTCGTTGTTTTTTCTCACACACACCACACACACACACACACACACACATACATGAATACACAGAGATAGAGAGTCACATTTCGAGAAACAAGGCAAGAAGCACTTCTTCACATCGCATCACTACTGCTCGAGTAACTGCTTTTGCTTGTGACATTGAAAAAGAAACCGAAACCGAGCGTGTAGAACAGTGGCTAGAAGTGACAGCGGTGGCCGAGGGTAATTTGAGAACTTAACGCAAACACGACTAGAGGGTGAGAGAGAGAGTCTTTGGCCAAAAGGCCTTGATTTATTGGGATTAGTACACTGCTCAACACTACTCTAGATGATCTAGACATTAGAAAGCAGTCATAAAGCCAGTAGAAACCGAAACTCTGGTTGGTCTCTAACGTTAGATAAACATTAAGTAACGTTAAATCAAGTTGAGAAACGTATAATGCCTGGTGTTTTCCCATTTGATTCATTGATTTATTCAAAATTTAAAACCACCTAATCGGAACTGAGTAAATATTTAAATACACACTTGCGTTTTTACGAGTGCCCCGTGAAGGGTAGTAAGCAGTGAGAAATGAGGAGAGAGGGAGAGAGAGTAAGTTAGTTGAGTCAATTAATGTTACACGCTAGTTATCTCTCCCTCTCGTACTGGTATCAAGTTACGATGCCATTAGTTCAAGGAATTTATCCGTTGCTCTCACATTAGTATCTGTGAAAGGGAGAGAAAGAGCGTGAGTAAGTGAAAGAGATATCATACATTACACAAGCATATCGCCGTGTGTGTGACGCCTTTTCATATAAATTTGCGCAACGTGTATGTGTCACCAAAATAATTGCACGCGAAAAATTTCCATTAATATATATATATCGGTGATCTTTGATATTGGTGAGAAAAGAACAAAAAAATTATAGTACAAAGAACATAGAGAAAATAATTAATTGATTGGGACGGATGCACGTATGGGGAGAAAGTTTTTTTCGTGTGCCGCAAGATTGTCCCCGCTATCTCATCTTTCTTTTCTTATGTGGCGCCAGTGGCTAATGAGCGAGAGATGTATTCAAATTAGATCTCTCTCTCTCTCTCTCTCTCTCTTGCATGCATCTCTAGAGAGAGAGAGAAAGAGAGATGATGCGGTTTCCTTTGGTGAAAGTTGGATAATTGGCCCGTGGCGCCCGGATATTGTCGTTCGCGTGGTACTCTCCTCTCTTTCTCTCCTCTTAGTCGCCAATCAGTTTCGCCTATTCTATCTATCCCTATCTCTATTTCTATCACTGTTTCCCATACACCCTACCAATCTGACTTCCTAAACAAGCCAATTACGGAATTGAGCTAATTTACGATTCACTCGTCGATTGTGGTTTCTTCTTGCTTGCTTTTCCTTTTTTTTGTTTCTCTCTCTCCGCTCTATCTCAATCTCTTAAAAAGTCAGACTCACTTGGCAGTCAATCAGATCACGAGCGCATCACCACCACCGCGTTTCGCCTGGTCAGACCATTAGCGCTCTATTGTTTAGAGAGCAAGACCACTATCGGGGAGAAGTCTCTGTTTCTTTTACATTCTTTTGCCCAACACACACTCACTCTCTTGGTCATGTCTCGTTTGTTTGTTCAGTCGCAATAGCACACTAATCGCTGGGGCGACTCACTTCGATATCAGGCTGTGATCACTTTCGTTAGCTCACCAAGCACACAAGAGACCCGAAGTGACGACGACCACGACGCTCCACGTTGTCTAGTCGTTTTCATCATTCTTATCTCCGTTTAGCTCAATTGCTTTCTCCAACTCTCGATCTCTGGCTCTGGCTTTGATCGCAAACATGTGTTGCATTTCATGAGTACACACATCTCGCACTACAGTAAATCTTTCTTCCCTCTTGTCTTGATGGCCGAGGAGACGACCCGATTGCACTGCCCGGTAGCTGCACGGACTGACGTTTGACGTTTGGCTGCACCGGAGATGTGATTTTTTGAGGAGACAGTGCACGAGCACAAATTTACGATTCACAAAGCCATATATCGATATATGGTGTGTGTGTGTGTCGGTTGGTGGTCAGTCGGAGGGGCGAGACCCCGCGCGACCTGACAGACCCCCGACGGTGCCCGAGTGAGGTGACAGCAAGTGCGGGGCCTCTCCGTCGGTCGGCGGTCTGCTCTGATCGAGATTGGCATGTCAGTTGGTCGGGTGACTGGAATGTGTCTCCAACTCGACATCGCGATCACTGCCCGCAAGCCGATCACACCGACGCCACTCAGGTGGAAGATCGTTGGTCACCCCTCGCGCACGCTAAGCCATTCAAACTTGTCTCTCTCTCTCTCTCTCACTCACCACGCTCCGGCCAACAATGCTAGGAAGCAAACTGATCTGGTTTAATCACCACTATCCACCACTAACCATGAGCGAAAAACCAACATTGGCTGAAGATAGTGAGAGTGAGCACGGTAGAAAGGAGAGAAAGAAAGAAAGAAAATAGAATACAACCAATTGATCGAGTTATGTGAGCACACACACACGTGAGGGTCACCACTTAGTTTGGCTTGACCACTGACATTGCCCGTGGACACAATGGAATCCCGCTCGCTCATGCATAACATAACTTTTTTATTCATGCACGACGACATAAGTCCCACGCCACCACACCACACCCCACTGTCGCGTAATTTTAACTAGCCAAACGGTAAGGCTAATTAATATAAGTGCGCAACGATTCAATTTACCGTCAGAGCATACACTGATAGCACGCGGGATTTAATTTATTGTTATTGTTATTTTAATATTTTAACAGTAAAAATAGACATAGGCACTTAAATCCGCTTGCGTGAGATTGGATCTTGCCTTCTCTCCAAGTTGAAGTAATATGGAATGAACCATAACGCATGGGAAGAGAAAGAGTGGTAGTGTACGAGTGAAACTCATCTCAATAAATTAAACCTGTCAATCGATTCCATAAACAAACGTGAACATCTCTATCAAGCTATTGAACACTGGTGCATGGATAAAAAATCAGACAAAACGGCTAAGGTGGTTGGCAGTCAAATTTATTGTATGCTATTTCAATTTCTACCCCCCTCTACTTAAAATGTCTTGTGTGATTTTTTTCGCAATTTACAAACCATACGGTGGCACAAACTGGCAGTGAGATGGGTAGCGGGTGAAAGAGGGAAAGAGAGGGACGATCAGCGGCTAACTTGGCGTGGCACTCGATCGTCATCTGAATTATGAGTCTGACGTTCGTAGAGGGGAAAATCTAATCGAACTGGACCGATGATTGGTGTGATTGCTTGGGTGGTGTCTCTGGCAAGGTCGGCAGTGATTTTCGGGTGGACACTCCACATTGATCCGGTGATCACGCGTTGGGCCACCGGTGGTCGAGCTTTGGACAGGGATAAAGACATCACCGGCCACCAGTCAGTCGCTCTCCCGAGTGTAATTGAATTTTTGTCCATTTCTAGGCCTTCTGTCTTGCACAGTGTGTCTGTCTGTCAGAGATTAGTGGTGCTGCTATTAGAGAGAGAGAGAGAGAGAGAGAGAGATGAAGTTTGGATGAGAGTGAGAGAGAGATAGAGGGAACTCTGTCTCCCGGAGTTGGAGATTTATGCTCATTGAGCTCGCGCGAGCGCGCGCGAACATACTTCACCTGCCGATTGAGGTCAAAGGTGATGCACGATGGACACGCGGCGCGCGCATCGGCCCCACAGACACTGCCACTGGCCAGTGAGTGGCAGTGATCATGATCGAACCACGATCGACTCTGTCGGGCGAGATCCCCCTCGGCTGAATGCCACCAAACATCATCATCATGATGAGAGAGCACCACTACCATCGCGCTCCCTCTCCCCGCATCTTCCTTGAGCTCACCTGCCTCGCCATTTCCTTGAATTGAACCACGACTGATGATGATAAGACATGACAAGGCGACAGGATCCTCTCCTAGTCTCGTGTGCATTCTCACTTGCCAACCGGAATCCATCTGCTTCTGCAGAAAAGGCCTATCACCAATCAGTGGGAGAAATTCTTCCAAACTGAGGAAAAATATCACGGTGCCGGTGTCCGGAATCACTGAGACACGCGTCGACCGTTGGTCACTAACTAATCAGATTGGACCGATCGCTTGACTAGACCCCACACTAAACACACCAATAACACGTCTGCATTCTATCAATTGATTTATGCCAATCATTCTTGCGTACACTTACAATCCCCAATTAGTCACACTTTGTTTCACAATGGTTGGATAATTAATTTGACTATTGATATCATATTGGCAGATTTTTTTGACAGATGAATTATTTTATTTTAATTTTTTATCAAGTTATTAATACAAATAAGGCAACTAGAAATAACAAGAAATTTTACCTGTCAATCTGCGTGACACTATTCTGATAGCAGAAATTCCCACCGCGGATCATTTTCACTCTTGGAGCAAGAATTGAGCAATTGTGACTAATGCATTGCCATTTGGAGCGATGAACGCAATGAGTCGTGTCGCCACGTCAACATTTCCAATGGATGCGCATATTCATGTGGAGTTAGAACCAAGACGGATTAAACCACAGTGGGATAGTGTGTGTGACATTATCATGCGACTCTCAATGTGTCCGACTTGTAGGCTCACATCACGGACATCTCAACCAGCATATGATAGCACTTTAGTCTCGTGTGTGCGCGGGTGTGCGCGTTAAAGTGCGAAATTTGATTAGAATGATTGTCTAGTGTCGAGTGCCGCCAGCGTTCTTTTGGGCTGGGTATGTTTTTTTCGTGTGCTCATGTCCCGTTTGCGAGGTACTCAACTCTCACACACTTGTGCGCGATGATTTATGTCAGATTCAATCGTGGCAACAATCTCGGCGTGGCGAGACATGGATGGCCTCGCTTCGGGGCGGTGTGGAGACACCAGAAAGAACTAACAGAGAGGTGACACTGACAGTGCATGTGTGGCCGAGAGCTACATGCAAATGCACTTTAGGGACCGAGTCAAACTCGAACCAAGCCCTGGCGCCAGTTTCAAGCCATTCGAGCTGGCTCGCCAAACGTTCGTCACACTCGAGGGACCCGAGCGAGGTGGCGCCCAAGCTAACTTGCCATCGCCCTCGCCACCCCGTTTCACTTGCCCCCCTCTGGCATTTCTAATTTGATTAATTATTTTATTTTGACTGCTCACTTAATCATGCTGACTAGCTTTGTGTCTTGGCGCGCGTCAAGTCTCCTTCTGACTCGTGCCATTTCGACTTTGGTTTTTCTTTTCTTTTTCCCATCCGCCTCCTTTGCTTCCATCGTACGAACACACTCTGGTACACTCGGTGATTTGTTCCAAGTGGCCCAATTGGGGTATTAGTGCTACTTGCCAATCAGACAGTGTATAAGAGAGAGAACGTGTGAGAAAGATAGAGAATGGATGAGAGAGAAAGAGAAAGAGAAAGAAAAAAGTGTCCGTAAGTCAGACACAAGTACAAGAGGCTAACTCACTCACTCCAGACACATCACTAAGTGGCAGTGATTCAAACAAAGCCTCTGCCTTACATGTCAACTTATAATAATAAACCCTTAAAAGTGCACCATATACACACTTTGAATCATTTTACCAACTCCACTTTCCTCCTTTCTCTCTCTCTCTCACTCATTTTTGTCTTACCAACAGAATCCGATTGTCTAGCACACTTTTCATGTCGTAATTGTTATCATCATTGCCCATTAGTTTTTAGTGATATTTGAGTTTAAGTAGTCACTTATGTGTAACAAGAACAATTCGTAGTCTCAAATAGACATTGCTTTCTAGCAATCCAAGAGACAAACTTTCGATGCGACACTTATAATCCCAATAAATGACATCAGTAGTGAAAAAGGAGAACTCGATCAAGTGCAGTTTTCAGTTTTTGTTTCTCTGTCTTTTTCTTGCTCTTCCTTGAATTTTTGCTGTTGGTGTTGTTCTTATGAGTTGCTGCCCATTTTTGACACCGATTAACGACACCATATCGGTGCACGAGAGAGTGTGTGTGACACCACCAAACACTACTGTCAAACGCGATTTACGACCATCTTTCTCCCTTTTCTTAATTCGATGACTATTTTTCACTCATTTGCTATTTTTATTGGGTATTTTATAGCCCAAAAGTCTCCTAAACGATTTGTCCATTGTCGTGAATGAGAAAGTGGTCGCATCAATTTACAACAGACACATACACCAAGATGTTTGTTGCGTCAAAAGGCGTCGTTGAAAACATCTTAATGCCATCATAGTCAATGTTTTAAGTCTATAATTTACTCGTGTTTATGATGCTTTAATTTCATATATTGTCTTGGAGAAGTGATTACCACGACACTGGCAATTATTGGTGTCTTCAACCACTTTTCTTGACTTCATTCTTCTAAGGCAGTCCATTATGGAAGTGTTGTGGGAAAGCAAAATAGCCAACCAATCAGATCACCATCAGAATAAATTGACAAATGACCGAGAATAACGGAGCGTATAGTGAAAGTCACCAAGGTGTAAGCAATCAAGTGGCTTTCATTGGGAAAAAATGGGTAAGAGAAAAAGAAAAAGGATCAAATCAAACAAGCGATTAGCTCTACTTTATTGCACTCGTTTTTCTTCTTCATCTCTTTTTGAGTGGAAAGTGAAAAATGAAAGTGCCATTGATGGCACTCTGTCTGCCAAGTGTCACCCAAGCAATGCTAAGCAATTTACCAGTACCAGGCACTTTAGGCCAATCGAGTGGGAGAAAGTAAACGAGAGAGAACGAAAAAGATGATATGAGAGTGGAACCACAGAGACAACTTAAAATCCATCGTTCGAACGATGATTAATCGATCAGCTCAATCCCGGCATGTGCCAAACCTGAAACCTGAAGAGCCACTTGACTGTGTGTACGTGTGTGCCTCTGTGTCGGTGCTCGTAAGCTCCATTTTTCTTTTTCCTATTTTTTCTCTCACACTCTTAAAAATTTTTTAAAGAGAAAACCATCTCTGTGCGCTTTGAAATGCATTTACAGCACAGCCTCATACAATCGTTAATAGTTTTCCTTCTAGCGCGAGTTTTCGCGAAACATTAATTTTAATCATCATTATCGGTAACGCGCCCATTTTGTGCCAAACTTGCCTCTGTTCTCTCTACAGATGTGATTCAAATGTCACAATTACTTGGCATGCACCAGTTTGAATACTAAGTGATAAGTTTTCGCATTTGCAATTGTGTGATGTACAAGGTGCACAAGGTTACATTTTATATTATATTATATTAATTACATTATTGTGATATTGTTTAAAAAATCTGAATGGCTATGTTTAGTTTAACTCTCAGGTGTGTTCGTGTGTATGTGTGTGAATGTCTGTTGGGTAATTTAGCGTCGGGTACTTTACGCTCATTGGCCTAGGAAACTTTGTCTTTTCTCTCTTTCTCTCTCTTTCTATCTTGCTTTTCTCAAGACCACATTTTGCCTTAATGGAGCTCATGTGGCTTGGATTGCTTCACTTGGGCACCGGTGCTCAAAACTTTTTGTTTTGCCTAACAACACGCAACCTCTCACGTAATCACCCGACTAGGATATAGCCAAGTACAAAGTTATTAATTTAAATACTCACATTCTGGTGCGGGTGGCACTCGTTTATGATGAAGCAACACTAGATATGACCTGCACTTAAAATTTAGCATCTCTCTCTCTCCCTCTCTCTCTCCTCTATCATACAAATCTAGCACTGACATGATCCAGGGAGCTATTGATTAGATAGATTATCCACCTACATTTTGCAAAAACCATTACAAGTTTACTAGACATGTCGCTTGGCTTCACTTTGCATCAAAGCTATAACAAGATGGGAGATTGATCACCCAAGACTACTTTAAAGGGAGGAGAGAGAGAGAAAAAATTCGGAATAAATCTTGGCTCGACCCCAGGGATCATACGATGATTACCATACGATTGCTCAGGGTCATCGTGTCATTCTCAATCTGCCTTCAAAAGGATTACTGGGTAGAATTTATAGATATATATTTTTTCTAGGCCATTTGGCTTAACTTGATGGCTCTAAAATTATGAGTTTATAATGCTTTTACACTTGTTGTGTTGCAATAAGTTATATTAAGTATGAAACGGCGAAATATGAAATTGGTTAAGATTTTATATCAAAAAATATTTAATTAACAGATTAAAAATATAAAAAGGGAGAGATGGAGAGACGTTTCAAAATATTTAAAATATGTCTTGTATATCAGAAGAGTAAGCTATTCACTGTTGCTGTACAAGTTAAATGACGCATTTTGATGATGCATGCTATCAGATTAAAAATGCCGAAAGATTTTGTATTGAGATCAAGTTTAGCTGATAAGATTGAAAGGAGAGAGAGATGAAGGGAGTAGACAGATTAACCTCTGACATATGTTATGAGGCTATGTCAAGGTGTCATGTCAGAAGTGGATCACTTCGTTCAACCAACACTCATGGGGGTTGAGGTTGACACCACTAGAAAACAAGAAAGAAAGAGAGAGAGAGAGAGAGAGAGAGAGAGAGAGAGAGAGAGAGAGAGAGTGGGTGAGAGTCAGTGCCGTTAACTAGGTCTGGTTGGCATACAATGAACAATCTTGAGAGAGTGAGACTCGGTGAAGGTGGGGGTGTCACAACACTCTTCAATGTATGTTTGTGTGGGTTGAGAAGTACTTCTCTCTCTCTCTCTCTCTCTCTCTCTCTCTCTCTCTGGTGACTTATGATCACACTCCCAATGCTTTATATTCTCCATCGAAGTAGTTGGCTGCCACCGGGTCTTCTCATTTATCTCCATCTGTCTATGGCCGCTATCAATCATGACGCCTCCCTCGCTCACTTGACTCCCTCGGTTCACTTGCTTTCACAGACTTCACTTCACTTCACTCTTCTTCTTCTTGTGTTTTTTAAAAAATAGATATAAACGTAGAGATGAATAACCAAACGATCGGGGGATGAAATGGGGGAGGAAGAAGGAGAGAGAGAGAGAGAGAGAAAAAGAAACAATGGAGAGAGCAGGCGTTGTAGCGCGATCATTCCAGTCAACTACTCTCCGGGTTTGCCATTGTCTTCTCTCTCTCTCTCTCTCTCTCTCTCTCTTTCTCCCCCTCTTTTGATATACCGAGCTAAGGGTGCGTCTCGGACGCCTCTGGACCCTCTTTCTCCCTTTCATAATTTCTTTAATTTTTTATTTTTTACTGCCAATTTTTTTAATTTCCCTAGTTCTATTTTTTCATTTCTTTCCTATTTTACTTAATTCTTTGTTTTATTTTCTTTCTCTCTCACTCCTTGGTGAGCAGTGGTTTGAAAGAACGCACCCAACGCCCACATGGAGAAGAAATTTTTTTTCACGTGGCTTCTACACCTTAGGGACACCCCACCGGCAATTAGCACACCAACGTTAATCGACGACACTCTCCTTTGTGTCCAATCTGTTTTGTTCATTTCAATGTGCTTTGCTAGTGGTTGTATCTTATTCTTATTTCTCTCCCTCACTCACTCACTCTCTCTCACTTTGTCCATTATTCTCATGCAAATTACACACCTCTTTTGTCGAGCACAAACACACAAACTCTCACACTCACACACAAGTTAGAATGTTGAAATATGATTTTTATATTTAAATTAGCTCAATACACACACATACACGTTTACGTTCTTTGGGTGTTGATTTACATTTTATACACACTACTAGTACTTACACTTTTATCACGTGTCTCACATTCTCTCTCCCTTTCTGAAGTTTGATGACATTGTTAAGGTTGATTTATTTATTTTGGATCAAATTTAAAATTTCAAAATTATTAAGAGTAAATTGTGATTGAATTGAATAGAATTTCACAATGTCTTTTTCTTGGTTGGCGTAAAAAGTTGTTTGCTCAAAGTAACTGCTAATTAAACTCTGGTTTGTCCATTTGGTGGTTAGTGAACTGTTGTCATCGGTTTCGGGATCGATCGATATAGCCATAGAACGGTGATAATGTGCTTTGCTCGCGTGTGTCTTTTTTCAATCACCACTCTCTCACTCGGACCCATTCTCTCTACACTGGTTCTCCATCCAATTAGCCACTTTGCCTAATGAATGGCCGAGCCAAAAAGAGTTTGGTGGCGCCCATGCAGAGCCACAATCGACACTGATTACCACCAAACCCCGGCCACAGGCCATCAACCAGATCCATTTCTTTTCTCTCTTTTCCCCCATCACTCTCATCTTCTCTTGAATTATCTACATTTGAGGTCTAAAGCTAAAATCGATGCCACGATGCGGTGTGCATGATATTTATCAGAAATGCATATTCCCCCGTGGTGGCGGGCAACTTTGTAGTAAATTCAAATTGGCCAAAAGGGATGCACACCACGACATCGAGGTTGAGAAATTGGATGGGACAAAAGTAAACTTGTGTCTCTCTAGTTTGGTGGGCTGATGTGACAAGCCCACCCAAATATGTGAGAACTGTTATTGATGACCCGGCAGGCGGGTAGATGTGAGTATGTGAACCTGCGGGCCTTGTTGGCACCAGACCAGGTGGGAGAGGAAGCGTGTGGCTCATCAATGATCGATGCCGCGTGAGTTTGGGTGCTAGTGCTTCCAATCGGCCTGCTCTTGGTGATTCTCGGTGATAAATGCCGCCTGCCAAGTGCATTGTCTTGCGGTACTCACTGGGCATCGAGCCACCCAGCCAAATGGTACTGGTGGTGCTAGTGAATAGTGCTCGCCACCGTTGGCGTTGGCGTGAGACGCACTCGGAGGGAAACACGCCGAAGATGGGCCTCGCCAGTGTCATCAGTTTCGCATTGTGTCCGTGCTTCGTAGCTGCCGAGTGCACCGCGTGTGTGCTCCCAATGGCCAAGTTTGTCCATTCTCCCATTGGCGCTATGAAGTCATCTTCACCGAGGCCTAGGTGTGGCAGGCAAGTGCGACTCATCACATAACGGGATTCGCCCCTCTCTCTCTCTCCACTCTCCCTCACTCTTCTGTCGGCTCCCTCCCGCGTGATGATCACTCTCACTTGATTGCAGGTTAGCCCGTTGGCTCGCGCGCGCCGAGGTCATCACCGCCAGGTTCATTTGCATCTCAATCGGTCGGACACTGCGGCAGCTCGTTTGTGCCACCGGCCGGTGGTGCTGTCTAGGTGACACCTAGTGGAGCCAATCAGTGGTCACTGGCCGATCGATGGCAGGCAATCAGACTTCAATCAGGCAGGCAGGCAGTCGATGAGACCTCGGGTCGACGAGGATCACGCAACATGGCACGCACCACGCGCCCCTCAATCTCCATTTCTCCCTTTCTCTCTCTCTCTCTCTCTCTCTCTCTCTCTCTCTCTCTCTCTCTTTGCTTCACTCTCCTTTTTCCCCCGCCG
>WURS02425844.1:0-16328 GCA_011762765.2 Rhinocypha anisoptera
TTCGAATCGAGTAAGAATTCGAAGTGCAACACACAGAAAGTTAGATTCGAATCGAGTAAGAATTCGAAGTGCAACACACAGAAAGTTAGATTCGAATCGAGTAAGAATTCGAAGTGCAACACTGAAAGTTAAATTCGAATCAAATAAAAATTCGCATCAAACTGCTCATGTGAGAGAAGTGTGGCAATGTGAAAATGAAAATTTATCTATATAGACTTATAAGAATAGAAAATTGATATTAATATATCAGCAGATAAAATCTCTGTAGTTAACTAAAACTTTCTAACTTTACATATTTTAACTCACTTCAGAAATGAAAGAAAGTGAAAGGATGAGCGAGATCCAACAACAACAAAAAGACTCACCTTGTCAGCAGCCAAGATGAGAGCCTCAAGCGTGTCGAGTGAGTGTGAACTTAACTCGACCGCCTCGTGGTAGGCAAAGTGAACAAGAAGTTGCATGATGTGAGGTGAGAAATCTTCGATCTCCACCCTACGCTCACGTCTCTCCTGGGTATCATGCTCGAACATGGCGGCAAAGACACGTGATGCGGCACACATCACCACTTGGTGAACACTAATCTCCTCTTCCAAGCCGATAAAGGCAAGAACCAGGTCAAAGTGAGCATAACGCAGCATCGCCCATGACAGTTGGTATCCGTACTGAGAGAGTAACATAATGCACAAGTCAACACAAAATAGCGAGATCAACGTTGAGAGAAAATTGTTTATCGAATTTTTTAACATTTAATTTTGATAAATTTTTCAAGATTAGGGTCCCTTTACGGTCATTTTAAACTTATTATTCTAAATATATGTTTTTATACAAGAAAGCAGTCGACGTCTAACTCGGATTAAAAAATAAAATTGAATCGGCTAAGAATTCGAAGTGCAGCGCAAAAAGTTAGAATCGCATCGGTTAAGAATTCGAATCATAACAACGAAAATTAGATTCGAATTGGTTAAGAGTTCGAATCTTACTGCGTATGTGCGAAAAGTGCGGCAGAAAACGAAAAACGCTAGAAAATGTACATAATAATAAATTAGTTGAATTTTTTAATAAGTGCAAAAATCAAAAAATTAGTCTAAAATAAATATTTGCTGGAAACTAAAACTTATGAATAGTTTTGCACATTCATGTACAAAATCAAACCAGACCTAATCTCGAAAATATTTAAAATTCAATATTCAATATAATCAATAATTCTCTCAACATTGATCTCCATTTTGTGTTTACTTGTGGGTACAGCAATCCGAGAGAAAACTCGACAATCGTAATGTCACACGTCACGATGAGATCTCCGTGTGGCAGCAAGTTGGCTGCATTTTCCAGCAGGTTGGATCGATCCAAAAACTCGTGCAAACCCCAGTCCAACTCGCCGTGCCTGAAGAGACAGGTGTAGACCTGTGACATGTGACACCGAGTGGCACTGCGATCCAACACCGCAAACACAAACTTCACCTTGACCGGGGGTGATGACTTTAGGGGATCGAGTTGCAAGTAGATCGATACCTAGATTACGAAACCAAGTTTCATTATTTTACTTTTGTAAGTTTTCAAAATCTCGATAATCTTGTTATTAGCATAGAATAACTATATATAACTTATATATTTTTACAAAACTATATCTTTTTATATACGTCTTAACTATATATTTTTACAAAAAGGCCGGCGCTAAAGAACCATCTGCCTCTTATCGAAGTCAAACTCGAGTTATAATTCGAAGAGTTATGCAAAAAAATCGAATCGAATCGAGTGAGAATTTAAAAAGTTCGAATTCCGAATCAAATTGACTGAGAATTCTAAGATTTATGCACAAAATTCGATTCATAACACAAAAAGTTAGATCGAATCGGTTAAGCACAGTAGAAGTAGCGTAACTCTCAAAGTACAAAAACGTGGGTAGCAGAATACTAAAATGACAGAACATTGAACATATTATTAATTAATATATAGGAGAATATATTAAATATATGTTGACCTTAAGAAACATGAAGAGATTAGAATATCTTAGAAAAGCTTACCTAAAGAATCGACAAATATTTGTTCCAAATGAAATAAGATTCATACCTTGTTGCGAAACCACGAGCTGTAACCTTGAGGATAGAGAAGCAGACTCCAATGGGTTTGCTTGGTTGAATCAGTGAAGGTAGGAGATCGAATTAACTTGCCACTCTCCTGTGGTAGTGATGCAAAGTTTTCCAACTTCCATAGAAACGAGATTGTCACCGGTTCAGGATTGACCAGTATCAAAGGTTTGACCGAGCTCTCCGTCCTCTTGTCTCTTCTAACCCCATCTTGAGATGGTGAGGAAAGTTGAAGACGTAAACGTTGGTAGTAGCAAAGAGCAAGTCGGGTGAATTCGAGTGTCATCAAAGCTAAGATCGAGATCAGTATTCTCGAGATGAACAGATCCAAGTCAGACTCCCACCAAACTGATGTCATCGTGTCACCTATGAAAAGTGTTGACATGTGAGACAATACTAGAATTATTATCATTAGTTATTACCTAAGTTATTAAAAGGAAAGGAAAGAGAAGACAACAAACCGATACTGACCAAATGATGACGTGTGACTATTTATACTATCGCAATCGATTTCGCGATTATCGATACATCGTGATCACGTGAGTAAGTAACCCAGCTGGTGCAACCAAAACAAACCATCATTAGTTGTTTGATTTGATCTAAGTAATCTTGAAGATCGATTAATTATTGAAGACATTTTAAAATTCGTGCGTTGTTGTTCAAACAAAATGAAAAATAGAAATAGTTCTAAAAGTTCGGCACTGCCAAAGCAAGTACAAAGGCAGATTCACCTGTGCTTTTGTCTTTAGTATTTCGACTGTTACCTGCGTAAGAGTTGGATCGCGTGAGTTACCGTATTTTCCTTCTTTTCAAACACATATGAAAATGCTTTAAGATTTAAGGTAATGAACTATGATTTATTCGATGAGATCTGATCGTTTTGTTTAGAATCTTTTCTACTCAAAAAAATATAATATAATTTTTGGTAAAGTCTAGAATTCAAAAAAGCAATTTAATTTTTTCATAAATCTTAAAATTGAAAATCTTCCAAAAAAGATGTTTGATAATGATATCAATGATAACACAAGAAAGCGAATATGTATATGTACGTACTCTATGGAAGGTCAAGTTCGTTGCAAGATCGATATGTGATTGAAAAGTGTCGCCTGTTTCAATTCCGTCGCGCTTGAGTTGTGTAAAGTTGCGTGTGTTGCACCATTCAGACTTGATCACTTGATGGCAATGTTGAGTGAAGACAAGAGTCCTCTGATGATGATTCCGTGTGAGGCACAGCAACAACTCGAGGAAGCGTTCCAGGAAAACCCAAGGCCTTCGTTGGAGAAACGTAGGGAACTTGCCAGACAAACTCGCCTCACACTCTCACAGGTGTGCAATTGGTACGGTCAACGGAGGTATCGCTTCAAACACTCCATCGTTTCGGATGTCACCGGATTTCGCTTCACAGAGGAACAACTACGTGCACTGCGAGAAGCACTTGAAGTGCATGGATCCAACCCGAAAAACTGGCCACCGTGGTGTCATGACAAACTATGCCAGAGGCATGCACTCACCAAGGATAAAATCAACTCGTGGTTCGATCGACAGAAATGGTTGGATCAACTAGGCGGCAAGCCGGACGAGCCAAGACACACATTCAGTTTAGAGGAGAGAGCTTTGATGTTTCGTCACATGGTTCCAGACCGAGCACAACCCGCGGAGAGCATCATCAAGGAGTTGTCAGAAAAGTTCGGTGTCACTAAATTCCAAGTGCGCCAGTGGTATTGGAATCACTTTACAGTCGAGAAGAAGCTTGTGCAAAAGATTTCCAAGGTGGAAGAGTGCACTGCCACACTGCCCACCGTCGACAATGGTACCGGTGAGGGTGAGAATTGGAATCTCTCCGATTTGGTTGGTTTTGATCCGGAGAAAGAGATAAATGTTGATTTTTTTATGAATAATGACGATGACAACGACCCTTCCGGTTTGCTGCTCGGAGAGAACGATCCTTTTCTGAGTGCGGTACCCACGGATCAACAGGTGCCATCGAAGAAACCAGTGGAGGAGATTGAGAAACCACTTGCCCTTGAGACATCCACTTCAGAAGCAGATCACTACCAGTCGATTAACACTTCTTCTTCTTCTTCTTCTTCTTCCTCATCGTCTTCAAGTTCGTCTTCAAATTCAACGTTGAGTTTAACTTCCACTCAAAGTCAAGGTTCGACGCCAAGGTCAACTCCACCGCATAGCCCTTCAAGATCCAGTACTTCACGAGCTCGCACTTCGAGGTCTAAACGAAAGATATCGGCGAGAAAGCTCGAAACTCTACTCGGTCGTTTGATTGAGGATTTTGAGAAAAAGCTCTACACTCCACAACTCGAGGTTCAGAAACAGATGGAGGAGATCAAACGAGAGATGACCGAGTTGCGACGCCAGGTGGATTCACGGCAGAGAGCGACAACCATTCACTCCACCTGGATGACTTCACCTCTTCCAGTACAACAACCTTCTGGTCCAATGCCTTACTGGATGCCACATCTCTTCTCCTCACCACCTGCAATCAACACTACCAATAACAATCGCTACCAACCGTACTCTCGACCCTCGGCCAACACCTACTACCAATCTCATATGCGCAATTCTCGATATTTATAGCAATATTTTATTATATTTACCAATCTCATTTTCTACTATTCTGTTTTGATGATATATCTATTTCACAACTATGTATTTGATTTTTTAATAAAAATACTCCTCAGTTTTGATATTGTGTAAGATTATATCGATAATGAACAATACCTGGTAAGCATAAGATAGTGGCCTCAGAAACTATGTCAAAGAAAAACTGTTGCCATTTTGCAATAAAATAGAGTTTTAAATTTTTTTTAAGTTTTAATCTACGCAAAATAAGCTTTCTCGTAATTGCAAATTTTTAGAGTTCTGACAGAAAATTTAATTAGCAAAATTAATGAATTTACATTTTCAATTTTTCCTTGGTTATCTCTCATTTCAGAAAAGCTTTGATTTTTGTTTTGGCAATTTAATTGAATGTTGTTGAGATCAACACCAATTTATTTAAAAATTTATAAGTTAAGCTTTTACTTCTTGGGACAAATTAGAATTAATGAGCAAATTAGTTTTAGAGTTTCGCTTTCTGAGACCACTTTCCTATACTTAACGGAGAATGTTGATAATAAAAAATAGAAACTCCTAATAAATAATTTGCACACGTTAACTTAATTTTTTTATAAAAACAATATTTGGGTCAAATTTGTAATTGAAATAGAAAGAAAAGGTGAAAGTATTGAAAAATTACGATTCGAATGTACGTACTCTTTGAAGGGCCACTATGTGTCCAGTGTGCGCAATGTGTTGTTTGTGTTGTGACTCGTCGTTGTGACGTTGTCTTTCCTCGACTGCTCGTGAACATTCTTCCTAGGCCCAAGGATGCCTTCTAAGTTCTCCCAAGAGCAGCGCGATGCGATGCTTAATCTGTTCGAGGTGAACCCATTTCCAACACGCCAGGAGTACGACATTCTTACGGCACAGATTGGCTTGAGTCGCACTCAGTTGACCAATTGGTTCTCCTCGCAACGTCATCGGGTTCGCACAAGTACTGGAAATATGAGTGACAAAAAACTGAACCCAGAACAAGTACGAAAGCTGGAGGAAGCTGTGGAGAGTCACGGTTTGTATCCAGGCGTTGATGTCTATGATGAGCTAGCCGGTCGACTCGGAGTGTCGCGCCGCGAGGTTTCCGCTTGGTTTGCCAATGAAAGAAGGCGAAGCAAGAAACGATATGAAGATGGACCGACCAACGATTTAGAGCATGTCGCTACTCAGTCAGATTGTGTCTCGGTACGCTTCAGTCAAGATGATGAAGAACAAGAATCGAATTCTGCCCAAGGCAACGAGGAAGGTGGAGAGGAATTTTTCGATGTGGCCTCTAATCTCGATGAGCTGTTGACCGATGATGAGGAAGGCAGTGAAGAGAATGACTCGGGAGTGGTCGCTTCTGGTAGCGATTCTAGCGCCGGACCAACTGATCCAAATGAAACATTTTCGGTTCGGCATCAGTCCAACACTTCGGGATGTGATCAACCAAACAATTCAGCGAGTGGTCAATCAAACAATTTGATTCGTCTTCAACTAAACACTTCGGACCTTGGTCAATCGAACACTTCGGGTGGTGGTCAATCAAACAATTCAGTGAGTGGTCAATCAAACAATTTGATTCGTCTTCAACTAAACACTTCGGGTAATGGTAAATCAAACAATTTGGTCCATCTTCAATCAAGCACTTCGGATCGTGGTCAATCGAACACTTCAAACCGTGGTCAATCGAATACTTCGGGTAGTGGTCAATCGAACACTTCAAACAGTGGTCAATCGAATACTTCGGGTAGTGGTCAATCAAACAATTTGGTTTATCTTCAATCAAACACTTCGGACCGTGGTCAATCGAACACTTCGGACCGTGGTCAATCGAACACTTCAAACCGTGGTCAATCGAATACTTCGGGTAGTGGTCAATCAAACAATTTGGTTCATCTTCAATCAAACACTTCGGACCGTGGTCAATCGAACACATCTAACCGTGGTCAATCGAATCCTTTGGGTAGTGGTCAACCAAACACTTCGGAACGTGATCGACCGCGTAGCACAGGAGGAAAGCGCAAAATCTCGGAAAAGATCAATCTACTGGTCACTCGTCTGGTGGATGACATCGAGAAGCGCATCTGCAAGCCATTTATCGAGGTGAAACACGAACTGGCAGAGGTGAAACGCGAAATGGGCGAGTTGCGCCAAAAGATTGAGGAGAAATCACCGGTACAGCAATCACCTGATGCACTCATGGCTACACAACAAGCCCTACCGGTACCACAGGTATATTTCTCCTATATGAATAATATTGTGATTTCTATGTTCTGTTTTTTGGTATTCTGCCACCCACGTTTTTGTATTGTGGGAGTTACGCAACTTCCACTGTGCTTAACTGATTCGAATCCAACGTTCGTTGTGATTCGAATTTGTTACCGATTCGAATCTAACTTTCACTGTTGTGATTCAAATCCTTAACAGATTCTAATCTAACTTTCTGTGCTATTATTCGAATTTTATTCCGATTCGGTTCGAATGTTGTGCATAACTCTTTGAATTCTCATTCAATTTAATTCGTAATTCGAACTGTTCCAATTCTAACTCGATTCGACTTCGAATTATGATAACTTGAGTTTGATCTCGGCGACTTTTTTTACAAGAGGAAGACACTCTTTTAAAACACAGATTGAATTCGTGAAATCGCCAATTTTGAAGTGCTACCGCAATTTTTTCGAATATAAAATTTATAAAATCAAGAATTTAAAATTTACAGATTCGCGATTTTGAAAATTTTATTTTTGCAAAATTGCGGCAATACTTAAAAATTCGCAATTTCAAGAATCTATGTGTTATGTGTTATTATTTGTGTTTCGCGAATTGTAAATTCTTTTTTATATTAAGTGTGTAAACAACCCACCTCAGCAGCAGTCATGGTGGCCACCGATGATGTTTCCAATGATGATGATGCCACCTCAGTGCTTCGTTCCGCAAGCTCAACCTCTCAACTACTCAATGGGTTACCCGATGAGTCCAAACTTGGGTTGCAACTTTCAACCCAGTGGTCTTCCCCAACCACCACAACAGCCTCAGTTGCAAGCAGCACCGAGCCAACAACAGCAACAACAACCTCAATTGATGCCACCACCGCAATTTCCTCAGATACCCTTTTCACCTTACAACAACTTCCAGACAAACTGCAGTATGCTTCAACCCGCAATCCAATCTCACTCTGTCAGCATGCTCACCTATAGCAGTAACAATGACCAATCTTCTTCTTCTTCATCTAAATAACTACTCCTATCATTATCGCCTATAAATCTAAAGTATTTATAAACATATTTGCTTGGTTATTAACTTTAACTGTTACAATTATATTCGACATTTTAAAAAAAGATGTGTTTATTTGGATAAGTGTGAAGTTTATTTTTCAATTTGATTTGTAACAAGTTTTTCAGTATAATTATCATACAAACATTGTTTTTTATTTATTTTTTTTGTATTTATATAATAAAACGGATTGTCATACTTTTTTTATTTAAATGATAATATTAATAAAGTGATTGTTTCGATTCTAAAGGTAATTAAGTTTTGATTTTGATTTAAAGTAGTTTTTTCAAAACATTTTATGGTTTTTAATTATTTTGTTTTTTATAAATGATGAATTTATATTTTTAATAAATGAATGAATTGTGTAAGACAAACAGCAAAAATTTTTGTTATATAAAATGCAAATTTTTAAATTGAAATCCTTTTTTCAACTTTGAGAAATTCGAAAAAAAATAAAATTCAAGAGAGAAAAAAAGATTGTGTGAGATATAAAAAAGAATAATTAGAAAAGGTTATTATTTTTTGGAACAAAGTTTGAATTAAAGAATTTTTTAAATTTAAAATAAAAAATTCAAATTAAATACGTACTCTATGTACGGCACCAGGAACTTTCTTGTTTTGTTTTGCTCATTCTCTATTTTGTGTTGTCCGTTTTGGAGCTTGCATTGCATCGCGATTACGCTACGAATCCGAGATGGTGAAGCGTATTCGATTTACCTTCGAGCAGCGTCAACTTTTGGCTCGAGCATTTCGGTTCAACTCCAATCCCTCAATGGATGACTATGCTCGTCTAGCAAAAAAGGCTGGCTTGAATAGCAGTCAAGTGGGTCAATGGTTCACTCGTCAACGTTACAAGGCTCGTCATGGAGATTTTGGCCCTAGAACCAAAAATTATTCTCAGGCTGTTTGGCGTGTATTGCAGCGGGCTTTTGAGAATTACGGCTACTATCCGGATGAATCAGTCTTCAATTCGTTGGAGAAGAAATTGGGACTCACTCGCAAACAAGTTAAAGCTTGGTTCTATGACGAGCGAAAACGTCACCAGCAAGGCAAAGTGCCTCGCCAACCAAAGTTTACTGACGAAGAGACTATCTTGCTCAAGAGTCAACTCGAAGTCAACCCAAAACCCTCGCATGTGGTCATCAAGAACTTGGCCGATAAGCTACAGGTGACCAAGGAACACGTTCGTCAGTGGTTTCAGAAAAACTCAACCAATCTGAACCACTCACTAAAACAACCAAACAATTCACAAGATGACGATTTTTTAGAAGTCAAAGTGAACGAACCGGTTACGGATGAAGATGACGAACAATCGAGTTTGATTGACCATGATGATTTCGGTGGGCACAAAGCGTCGAGAAAAGCTGCTTCCACAAACAAAGCTTCTGTTACTTCAAAAGCATCGAATGCTGAGCCCAAACGGAAACAAGCAAAATCTTTCAATCATATCGAAGACCTCTTGACTCGGCTGGTGGAGGATTTCGAGAACAAGCTTAGTACCACTAATCTTAAAGTTCAGGAGCAAATGGATGAAATCAAACAGGAAATGACTAGTCTACGACAGCTTATGTACTCACAACAACAACCGCCCCGGATTAATCCAGTGTTGGGCTCTCAGCCATCTGGATACTGGATGCCATCTTTTTACCGCCAACCACCCCATGCCACTTATGCCAACTTTCAAGGCTACCCACTGCACACGGTTTCCACCACCTACAACCATCTAACCACCCCAACACAGACATTCAACTCGGCCAACTCATTTAATCAATAGTTTAGTTTTTTTATTAACTTGAATATTTTCTATATTTTATTTAAAATAACTTTTTTGTATTGTTTATCTTTTAATTTTCATTGCATAATTTTACATATTAAAAACACATTTTAGTGAACAATAAAATTACATTGATGTCTTTTGTTTTTCCTTTTTCAACAACGCGTTAGTTTGAGAGTTTACTGTATTTTTAAAAATATTTTGTTGTTTGATCGTTACTAAACAAAATTTGAATTTGTCAAAAATTCCAAATATAAGTTGGTTCGTAGCATAATAGGTTAAAAATTTTATTAATGAGAGACGTTCTTTTCTCATTCTTTTATTATTATTAAAAAAGTTGGATTTTTAGCAGGGCGAGAGACAGCTATGCTGTAATACGCCCTGCTATTAATCTCATATTTCTGTCTGTCTGTCCTCACAAAAATTCTAGTATACTACCCGTGCACAAAAAAAGCTGAAATTTGACAAATAAGATCCTTTAAGAATAATTGGATGAGATTTTGAAGTTACAGGGTCCAAAGAGGGCCGAGAACCGGGCCCCATTGTAACTGGCGCCATTTATTGGTATAATAATCAAGCATTGCGTTTTTTCTCGAACCTTCTCGAGCAAGTCTGACAACCTACGCCACACTTCTCTCCCCCTGCTCATAGGCGAGAGCTCAGCTTTCCCTTCACAAAACACATGTTCCTTTCAACAAATAACAATCAAGTTTTGTTATATTTTTTAGTAAAGTAGAGTTAACGTAGTAGAGTTACTTATTATTAGTAAGAGTAATTAAAGTTGTTACGTACTCTTTGGGTGGGCCAAAGAAAGAGCGCACTTTGTCACGTCACGTGACAAATTGTCATCAGTTTCATTGAAGTACATCACACACACACGCGGAAAAATTGTGTAACGATCTCTTTCCCTTTTTCTCTCTCTCCTCTCTCTCTCTCTCTCTCTCTCTCTCTCTCTCTCTCTCTCTCTCTCTTCTTTCTTTCTCTCTTTCTATTTCTTTCTCTCTTTCACTTTCTCTTTCACTTTATTTTTCTTTCTCTTTCTCCATTTCTTACCCTTTCTCACTTTTTCTTTATGCACCAATCACCGAGTTAGCTTCTTACAAGTGTCTTTCTTCTAGTTAATTTTGGAATCAAAGTTTTACTGGTTTGCCACAATGTCAAAGATGTTGCCACGCAATTGTGGCGAGATTCTGAAGCAAGCCTTCGAAATGAGCCCTTATCCGACTCTGGATGATCACAAACGACTGGCCAACCAGACTGGCATGACTCTGGCTCAGGTCAAGAATTGGTTCATCACTCGGCGTTATCATGCCACTCGAAAAGGCGAGTTGACCGATTCGCCAAAGAAGCCCACTCGAGCCTATTATCGACTCACCTCGCTTCAACGGGACCATCTGAAGAAGGTGATTAGTGTTCATGGCATGTACCCGGACAAGTCGGTGTTGGAGGAGTTAGCTGGTCAGTTGGGATTCTCCCTGCAAAAGGTGCGCTTATGGTTTACGCATGAAAGAAAAAAGCTCAAATTAAATGAAATCGCACCCGTGATGGAAGCTCAACCAATAGATTCAACAATCATCTCCCACGACGCTGTTTTTGCCAATTTGGCTTCGTGGCTCGGTGTGGACAAGGATGATATGTGCAAGTGGATTGCGGATAATCGCAAAACTGAAGATGATTCAACTGAAAGTGCCGCACAACTCGATTTAGGTTCAAATCCAAGTCAGTCTGGTGAACCAGTCAGTGAAGAGGTCATCATTGATGAAAAGATTCAAAGCTCAGACGAAATTGACTCTGTTTCCGAAGTGAATCAAGATGAAAAGCAGTGCAAAACTTTTGATTCTCCTATTCAGCAGGAAGAGATGTCAACAAATTCGAAGAAGGAACCATCCTTATCTCTTGAAAGTGATGATGACTTGAACATTGGCTTCAATGATAACAATGATGTTTCAAATCAGTTGTTTGATGATGACTTTTTAAATGATAAAAACATTAGCTTGTTTGGTGACGATGACAATCTATTCTCAATGTTCAATTCGGCCGATGACGAGGAGTTTCAAATGTCTTCAAAAGAGATTCTAGGCAAAGATTTGGTTCTGCATTCAACTTTGATTGATTCGGATTTTAAAATGGAAACACCTGTTGAAACTTCTGGTTGCCGTGATTTGGAGCCTTCAACAAGCAATGCTCCAGTTTCTCGATCTTCGAGCTATGATGGCAGTCAATTGACTTCTATCACTGTTCACCAAGATCAAGAGGTGGCAATTGACAACAATGTTTTTGCTGTTGATTCGGTGAGTCAAGCTAATAACAACTCTCAATCTTTGCTTGCCAAATCTAAACCCTGTAAGCCATCTCAAGTTTCGTCATTGGAGGATATGTTGAGAGGTCTACTGGACACTATGGAAGCTCAAGTATGTGCGCCCTACGAGAAGATCTACAAACAACTGGTCGAGATGAAGCAAGAGTTGGCTGAGATGCGTCACATTGCCGAGATGCGTCTAGCTCAGAAGAACTATGTCAACTTCTGGCCACAGTATCCCTCGTTTGAAATGCATCTCCCTCTCATGGGCCCACCTTCCACCATGCTTCAAACTCCAACCTACTATGGCTTTTCTCAACCTTCAACCTCTTATTACGACCCTAGCTACCCAACTTATCAATAATCACATTTACTTTGATTTACTTAGGACTTCAAGTTTTGTCTCGGTATTTTTATTGACTTATTATTACTATTATTATTGGTTTACTTTTTGTATTATTATATACTATTATTATTAACTCACTTTTGTATTATTATTTAATTTTGTTTTATAATTATTTTTAAAATTTTGATAATAAAGATTTTTTGTTTTGAATTACAGTATTTCTTCGATATCAGAACTAATGAATGTTGAAGGTTTTTAATTAGGGACTTCTAAATTGACTTTTAATCATTATAAACTTTAAATGACTCAAAAATTTTGCTTAAGCATAATAATTATTACTGCTCTTATTGCACAAATAAATGTTTTAATTTTTAGTATGCATTTTGCCATCTACTGATTAGAAGCAGTATCAATATATTGGTTTTTTCAAATTTTACTGCCGAATTTAGATATTTTGGTTATTTTATTATGTTTAAAATGCCACACATATCAGTTGAATCAGTGTGTAATCAATTTTAAACCGATTGTCATTAGCTTTTTTTGTATTACTTTATACAGTATCAAACTTATGCATGGTTGCAAAGACAAAGTAAAAGGCACAAATGGAATCGTTAAGTCCATTTTTCAATTGGTTAGTTCGAATACAGAAGTTTTAAAACTATTTTTTTCAAAAAAAATCTAACCGCATTAATATTGGTTACGTACTCTATTTAGGGATTCTTGTTATATTTGGCTCAAAGTGAGTGACTCTTTGTTTATTACTTTCCAAAATAAAAACATGTCCGTCTACAGTGATGCTCAAAATGAGATTCTGGAACGTGCTTACCAGGTGAAGCCGTACCAAACCAGTGAGGACTATGTTCGTTTGGCTGAGGAGACAGGCCTAACCAAGTCACGACTCTACTCTTGGTTTTGCCTGCGACGTACTTCACAAGATAAGAAACAAAGAGTTGTAGCTAAACCTCATAAGAAACTTCTCACTGAAGCGCAACAGGTGAAATTGCAACTGGTGGCCGAATTTCACGGATTGTACCCGGATGGCTCGATTTACACCGAGTTGACCAATCAATTGGGTATTTCTCGTTCTCAAGTCATCAAATGGTTTTCGAGACAACGCAGTGATTTTCGCAACGATAAGTGCGAGATGAGCCATGTTTTCAGCGATGCGGAGCATGCATTGTTGAAACGCTACACGACCAACAATTTCGTTGCTTCCGAGTACTCAATCGGAAAGTTGTCGAAGAAGCTCAGTCTCAGCAAGTATCAAGTTAGTCAGTGGCTTGCGAAATACTACTTCACTCGGCCACAAGCCAAAGAAGCAAACGACACTTTGGATTTAGATTTGGATGATATGTTGAATAATGATGATGAATCTCTTGATTCATTGGTCTCTGGTAATCACCAGTTTTCTGAAGCGACTCTTCCAACTTCTTCATCGCAACCTTCGGCATTTCAATCCAACTTGAGAGCTTTACTTCAAAATCAGGAAAATTCGCTAACCTACGATAAGATTGAGAATTGGTTAACACAATTGGTTGGTGATTTGGAGAAGAAATTTAATTCCTCACAACTCGATATCGAGAAACAAATGAAAGAGATGAGACGCGAGATGGCTGAGCTTCGACAAGTGATCAACTCACTGCCACAATCGACTATCAATCCAAGCTGGATGTCGCCATCACTATCTCAGCACAACTCTAGCCATTTGTTCGCTTCACCATTTCATTTTGCTCGAAAATTTTAAACATTCACTTTCATGTAATTGATAAGTTAAATTCTTTTCTTTGTTTTGGATTCAACTTTGTTTTCACTATGATAATCTAATCAAAAAAACACAAAACTAAACATTATCATTATCATGATTAACATAATGTAATAATATGACTGTTTATTTTTAATATAAATAAATATTTGAAAAATAACTTAAAGTAACCATGTCTGGTAAGCATAGGAAAGTGGTCTCCGAATGAAACACTCAGAAACTAACCATTCTTGGGTTTAAATTGTTCCTTAATTGAAAGTTAAACTGTTAAATTTTAAATAAAACATATTAAATTATTAATACAAAAAATTCAAAATTATAATACTATTAGAGAGAACACAGAAAAATTCAAAAATTTAAATTCGCCAAAATCTGCTCATTACATTTTCTGCGAAAGCCCTAAATTTTCAAAAACTTATTTACGATTACGAGAAAGCTTATATTGCGTTGATTATATCATATTTTTTTATTGAAGCTTGAAATAGTTTATTGATGTAACAGAACAAGAACAAATGACCACAGCTTTTCTTTGACCAAGTTTCTGAGGTCACTTTCCTATGTTTACCAGGCAAAGTTCCTTGCGTTAAAGAATACGTACGTACTCTATGGAAGAGTTCGTTCCAGTAATGTTTACATGCAAACAATGCATTCTGCTGCAATGGCTCTGTTAACGTTATATCCAAGACAAGATGTCCGTGTTGACTGCCAGCCAGTGTCAAATTCTGGAGGAAGCCTTCCAAGTGAAGCCATACCAAAGCAAGGAGGACTACACTCGTCTGGCAGCTGAAACGGGCGCCACTCGAAGTCAACTGTGCGATTGGTTCTACATGCGTCGGCGAGTGAGCGGACAAACAATGAGAAAGCCTCCCAGCATCGCTCGATCTCACTACAATAATTCACGAAATGAGATACTGCTAGCAGCCGCCAAGAATCACGGTCTCTTCCCGGATAGCTCGGTTTGCACTAAATTGGCAAATCAGTTAAGCAAGTCTCGGAATTATGTTCAGAAATGGTTTCGAAATGAACGATCTAAACTACGTTTGAATCGCAAGGAAATTGATCATGTCTTCACCGATGACCAGAGTAGGGTGTTGAAACACTGGCTCAACAACATTGGCAAAAAACCCTCGGAGACTTTGATTGAAATGTTGGCCAAACAACTTCAACTCAGCAAGTACAAAGTGAGCCAATGGTTTGCCAAGTATAACGTTGCTAGGAAATCAACTGAAGAGGAGAAAATCGATCACAGCTCGGATTCGGATTTTGATTTAGACGATCGGTTGAGTGATGATGATAACCATCGTGATTCTGATCAGTTGGCTCAATCCGAAAGTTGGTCCAAGTGGGAGAAAGACGAAGAACGCTTTGTATCTGAAGACGAAGTCGAGCCTCTAGTGGCTAGTTTGGTGGATGACATTGAGAAGAAGTTTTGCCTCTCACATCTGGAGGTGGAGAAACAGATGGAGGAGATGAGACACGAGATGAGTGAGTTGAGACAACAAATCCTCTCACTTCCCATGTTCCATCAATCATAATCTTAACTTGAATCAGAATAATCAGTCTTATCTGTTTAATCTCAGTTATAGCAACTTTTAGGTTTCACTACTGAATCACGTTTTTTTATTTTTAGATTTAGTTTTAAATATTTTTATTTAAAATTTTTATGTAAATATTTTAATTATTATAGACATTGTATATATGATTTAATTTGATAAAACTATTTTATTAAATAAAAAAACTTAATAAATTAAAAGTTTACATTTAGATTAATTGAGTTTGTGGTTTGTTTCAAATACGTTGACTGACTTAAAGTTAAATAAAAGTAATTTTCGAGTAAACAGTTTAATGGTTTCTTAAATGATTGAAAATTTTCCATAAACCACAAAAATTAGTTTATCAGTTGACTCTACGCGTAGACTTACACAGTGAATGGCTGGCAAGTTTTTTTCAAAGGCTAAATTATAGTCTATTTTGTCTAAATTCTAAAATCAGCCAATTGAGCCAATAGTAAATCTAGTTTAGAAATCACTAACCAGTTTTGATCACAATTTATCACCTTTCGTTTTGTGGAAAACTATTTTTTGTGTGGGTTTGTTCATAAACAATGTATCAAACTTCATATCACTGTACGAAACTTTATTGATGGCGATATTGTGCAAGGGGTTTCCTTATTACCACATTAATCAGTGCATCAT
>WURS02425855.1:0-16327 GCA_011762765.2 Rhinocypha anisoptera
AAAGGGATAACGTACTCCGTATTTTTCCACTTGAAAAAATACGGAGTACGTTATTCCTTTCTCACCAAGATAAATATTTTTTAAATACGTTTCATCTATTTATTAATTCTACCTGAGTGAATTTATAATGCATTATCATCTTTTCTATCAGCAGTACAGTTCTGTGGCAATTGGTATAAGTTAGCCCTGCCATTAAACCAAAGTTTATCTGATGTATAGATGATTATAGAATTAATTAAACTTGGTTATAGGTTTTAAATTAAACCTCCTGTTCAACAATATTTTTTCATCATGGAATTCAGGATGTAATTCTAAAATTATGCATAGCTGGTTCATTTACAGTCTTTTATCTTTAGTAAGCATGATAAAAATGTGGTAACTACAACTATTGTTACTTATACATGGGTTGGAATTTAAAGTCCAAAATATTTAACTAGACTTTGGAGGGTGTTGAAAACTGTGGTGATATATTTTCATGTTTATTGAGACATTACAAATGAGCTTATTTTTTCCTGGGAAAATGTGATGAAAAGGATGAGGAAAGAAATGAGCAAACAAAGAGAGTGAGAGAAAGCTATCATTGAATGAAATACCTATATTTATCCGTTAATGAATTGCTATTTTTAAGGTTCTTTGCAAAAAATAAAATTCTGCTTTTGAAAGTCATCCTACCTTAATGATTTGTGGCTCTCGACAACCAGTTTTCCAAATTGATGATAATTCTTATTCTCGAGCATTCCTACAGCTTCAAGAACTCTCTTATTCTCAGAAATCATATATTTTGCTCGTTTGAACAATACTGGGTCAAGCATTTTTTTCATTCCTAATAAGAATATTCAATGTTTAGCTTTTAACTTTCCTTATTTGATATTAAGAAACTAAGTGTGGCATCAGATTTTCCTTTGTAAAAGTGAATTCCTTCTATTTAATCAAAATTTAATGCCTAACTGCCTTAATATTTTCCAATTCTGATATAATATTAATATTTTAATGGACAAATACAATCAGCACCATTCTTTTTGTGTACAAATAATGAAAACAAAATGTAGATATTATGTTCAAATGCAAAAATAATTCTCAATTATAATCAAGGTTTTGAGAAACTATAAATAGATGTAAGTTTAGTATTTAATTGTTTAATGAATATATTTTTAAGTTTGGTTGACAATTGTCCAAACATGTTGTTTGATTGCACATAAATTATCAGCCACAGTTGCAGTACCAGTAATAATAATAAATTAATTAGTTTTTAAGTAGACTAAATTGATCTTGACAAATACCAAAGGACAATACAAACAATGTACATTGCATGTAAAAACAATTTCTATGGTAGCTTAGTTGAAATATTCTTCTATGGAAAAATATGCTACAGATGCCAACTAGGAGAACAAAACATTTAGATTTGGCAAAGGTGCTTTCACTTGCTAACAGTGGTAAATAGTTACAGATTTTAATGCCCATCGTTGAGATTTTGTTTCATACGTAGAAGCATTTTTACATAAACAAACAAATGTATATGTATAAAATACATATATATGTACCACAAATAATCGGAAATAAGGAAAGGAATAATAACACATAAAAGGACAAACACAAAATGCTTTAGGGCTGATGGAAACCGACCTATTCTTAAGAGAAAAAATTGTTCTCAGCCAGGATTTGAACCATGGATCTCGTAATTTCGGGTCAAACATGCTCACCATTACCCAAGTAATAACTCATATGTTTGATAATAACTGGTAGAGGTTTATACAACATTTTACACAACAGCTTTGGCAGCTCAGATATGATATCCATGTGTTGAGACTCTTACCACTATCAAAGGTCATACGAACATAAGGGAAGATAGGAAAGGAACATTTTCCACAGACATGAATTGAAAGAGGTACTGTGTGTTTTGGGTCACTCATAGCCACAGTAAGCAATAAAGCCCATAGGGCCAAATACGCATTAATACAGATATAATGGCTACATAAACCCATATTTTGGGCTTTTTTTAATTGGAACCTATTTTTAAGTATAATTGCCTTCTCTTACATATGGTCCACACATTGCCTTCATCTGAAGCAAGAATGAACAAAAAAAAGTCATAAGATAACTGGTATATATAAGGTACAAATCAACTTGCCTAAAAGCTCATCTAAAGTAATTTCTTGCAAAGATATTTTTCCAAGAGCTTTCTGCACATCAGTGCATTGGGTCACTCGAGCTTGAATATCTTCAAATGCAATTTGGTTAAATGTACCTGATTTGAGCATCATGAAAGTAATGCTGTAGTTATCAATTGCCAGCTGCCTGTATTCAAGTGACCTGTATACAATTAATATTATTTATATCAACTCAATGAGATTTTTTAAGAATTTAACCCCTCTACATCATTTTGTTGGTTAGTAAAAAGATTGTTTTTACCTTGTATTAACAAAGAGCACCTTCCTATACTCTCCTAATATAGATGCAACCAAACTGGATATTCCACTTGGTGTGTCAAAATACTCTTGCTCTGCTTGATGACATGCTAAAGCCTTATTAATAAGGCTTGTGCAAAGCAAAAATGTTATAAATTACTTATGATAAATATTAAAATTTTACAATTAGGAAATAAAAAGGAAAAAAGCAAAAAATATTGCATCATCTTCCACTGAGCAAAAAAACCAATTTTAAATACCCTTCACATAAAGTATTTTGTACAATTATATCTCCTAACCACAGTTTTCATCCACCAATGTAATAAAGGGAGGCTTCCAAGTTAGTAGTACCTTGCTCATTACTCAAGGGGAGGAAATTTTTATCTTCACACTACATGTGAAAATTTTGCTATAAATATGTATCTCCCTCAAATTCCTCTACAATTCAATAACAATTGGATTAGATCTTATGACTAGTGTTAAGCATCTATTCGATAATTGAGTAGGTTCATTGTTCAAGTCCTACTTTTAACATCAATTCTTTCTCTGAAGTCATTTTGGTACATAAATATGTAGGTACTTAACCATTTTTAACATTAATATTTTAATTTACATTAGTACTACAAAAACATTTGTTCATCAAATGCTAATTTTTTTATTGACACTATTAAGCCATTTATCTTACTTAGTGTTATAAGAATTCACAAGAGCTTCCAAAAAGGTGTACATGGCGACAAGTAGAGAGACACTGCTTGAAAACCTTGAATCTGTTGGGAATGATGTGACTATGAGAGCATTGAAACCAGGAACTGCACCTGTGAGTGAATATGGGTATCAATTTTTATAAGCTATATTCTCTACTACCCTTGCCATCAGCAACTAAAAGATAGATTAACACCATGCTCTACAAAATACCTTCTCGGTTATTACAGAATATTAATAACCATAGATTGGATTTTATAAACTACATTTAACGAAACCTCAAAAAATGTAATGGGACATCAAGAGTTGTTTCCATAATTATTATACTAGGTAAAACCATTAAAATGTTAAAAATGAGATTAGAATTCTTGAAGTAGTATTTCAATATTGAACTTTTTTTTAGGAATTTTAATTGAAATGCCCTTGGATACATAATCTAGACTGAAGAGGAGTTTTTGCTTTTTGTTCACTAACATTCAACACATTTATAAATAATATTAATGGATTATTTATAAGTAAAAAATTCCTTTCCTTTCATATTATAAATTGAGAATAATATTTTAGAATCTCATACATATTATACCATACTACAAAGCATTTAAAGTATTCATTAAATTTAAATTGATCATTTATGATCTAAAATTAAAAATGTTCTATACCATTTCTTAATTTTTTAATAATTCACAATATTTTGTTTTCTATCTAATACATCTTGTAACTTAGCGTGTCCTATATGAAATGTTACTGTTGTTACAACTTAATCGCCAGACAAATAAATTTTTTTAATTATTATGTTGCTTAAGTATTATGATGCATTTAGGATAAATTAGAATGGCATGAAAAAATGAGTAAAATTAATTTATTTTCTGGTTACGCATCCTGGTATTATTTTTTAAATAAAAAAAGCTATACCCAAATGGAATGAGTGGAACATTTGGTGAGATACACTACAAACATGTACAAAGGAAAGGAATATTGTGGTATTGCAAAGACCCTCTCAGCACCGGGCACGCATAGTATGCATCATTGTGAAGGTTCATGGACCTCACGTGCATGGACAAGACTTGATAAGCCAGCGATTGGACCATGCACATGAGCATTCTTCACATGGCAATGATGCCAGGCAGGCGGCTCAAACCTCCCCTCCCCCCCTCCCACAAATATCTGGTGGTTGGGTCCTGTACGTAAACAACTTGGCAGACATTCGCTGATGATGCACCGATAGGCTGGCGCCTCGATACCCCCATCCCCCAGCAAGGCTCTAAGGACCTTACCCCCAGATATCAGCATATGTAGTTAATTTATTAGTGAGAAGTACATATAAAAAAATTAAATTTATTTTTATGAGAAACATGATTCTGTCGAAAAGGGAGCTGAAAACTTACTAATGTAATTTTTTTTTAAATATGGTCAGTCTGTCATGAGGAGTAGACAGATGTTGATTCATTCTCTCACCACATACTGGAGATTGATTATTTATGAAGATCATAAAAGAAAATTATTTGTTAAATATTATATCTTAGGTACCTGTAAAATGTTTTATTACTCCTTTAATGTAGTTTCCCCAAGGAGGATGACAAGGACTAAGATCTGAGGTACTAAAGTTGACCTTGGCCTTGTCTCCATCCAGAGTTGATAATACACAAATGTCTTCTGAGAAATTATTCTGTCCTACAATGACAGTCATTATTTCTACAGTCTGAAAAGAATATGATGCATAAACTGCATAAAAATTCATGATGCTTGTAAATTTCCAAATCTCTGGAAACTTAGAGTGATTGAACTAAATAATAATGGAATTCTTGAAAATACTGTCCACCTCAACCAGTGGCACTCACAACACCAGTATGATGCGGTTTATTACCACACACTTTCTCTAGAGGGAAAACTATAAGATGCAACAAATTGTATTCATAAAAGAGGTGTGAGGAGAACAATTGAGAGATGAAAGGAAGGTGGAAACACACTTTCATGTACCTACTTATAAATTCTAAGGGCATACAATAATGAATATGATGCTTCAGCTATGATTCAAATGAGAAGAATCCCATCTCCAAAATGTTTCGGCATACAATTTTCTCACAATCTGGAGATAAACTGTAATGCAAATATATATTGCAGCTGTTACAAAAATACAACTTCTGCAATAGCTGCAGTAATCTACAGTAAAATAAATAAAAACACTACCTATAGGGATATCAATTTGAAATTATAAAAAAGATAACAGTTATTGTTGCACTTGTTGTTGAAGCACTATTAACCATATACAGACATCGAACTCAGCATATATTGTAAATGGCGCTCCAAGAAAAGGTGTGGTGAAGTAAATGATTGCTTTTTCAATGTGCAGGTGGAAATGATTGATAACCTAGAGGAGATCATGAATAAACGACTAAAGTGGTCTAGTATATCTAATTTAAAATTATTATACAGACAATCTAATCAATGAGAAGGACAAAGATGAGTGCAACATTTGGAGGATTGGAATTTACCAATGTGTAAAACAAAGAGCAAGTACAGAAAATAATAGACCTTAGATATAGCTAAGGATGATAAAATAAAGGGGAAAGTCCCATTAATTAACCCCTTTTCTGTTTGAAAGAGGTGATCTATTGTGGAAAGACTTGTTTCAAAATAATTATGAATCTACTAAAAATTTTAAATAAAATGAGTCAGGTAACCTCAGAAAGGTTTATTTCAGCAGTGTCCGAAAAACCAATTACAAGCAGTTTTAAACTGGTTATTCCTATATAAAAACGCGAAAGAGGAATTTGAACGGAAAGCAAAGTTCTGAGGAAAGAGCTTTGCTTTCCAAGCTTTGAGGTGAATGGTACATCCATTCACCAAATACCGCTAATATTAGTTGTAACGATTAAAATAAAAATGTTAAAGACATACAAACAGAATGGAAAGCCCTTCATTGCAGTCTGTGTGTTCTCCAATTAAATTCAGAACTTCTGGTGCACAAGCAGCTACATCAGGTATACTATTGAATTCTTTCCTAAACATCTCTGTAGCTTGATCAAGCAGTTCCTCTGCAGTTGGAAACTCAGTAGCCATATACTGTTGGGGTTATAGGAGATGGGCATATTGATTTAAAGCCTAAAATGTTCACCTCTTTTTCTATTCTTCTTCCTCTATCTTCAACATCTCTCTCGACAATAATAAGCAGTGTTATGATATTCCTATCATGACGTCAATATCACTTGGCGGAAGTTATGACAATCTTAGGATATTTGGAAAAATAAAAACACCCATAAAACGTGCAAGTGTTTATAGAAAAAGTAGTGTATTTAGAAGAGTAGGTAACTGTCGGACATTTACCAGCGTGTCAAAGGGTGGGTGTACTCTGACCATCATGAATGTATGGCTGTTGGGTTTCTCCTTTTTCTTCCCTGGCGAGTATGATAGGAGATAAATATTCTTGTGAAATTCTTATAAGACTTACAAACTGGCCTATTTGTAGATGCTTAATATAAAGTATAATTAAAACCTTTGTGTATTCCTCTCGTGTTTTATTGCCCAATTAATTCACTGCCTTTCCCATTTCCAGTCTTCATTTTAAATTTCGTTTAGTCGACACTACTTGGGTTGAAAAAATATTTGAAAAGCACAGGTGCAAGAAATATACCGTTTTCGTCATACTTTTCCCTGTGAAATGTTGTTTCCGATTGCGTTTGGGCGGCGATATATTCAAGAGTTCACCAGTACTTTGCTGAAATTAATTTTATATGCCGACTGCTGAAATAATATGGAATTCATGAATATCAATATTTTCATTTATGAACTACCATTATCTGTAAGTAGGTGATTTTATTTCGTCATTTAGTCGGAACAGAACTTGAGGCAGATACAATTTCTTTGAGAGGATTCACTAGCAGAATGTCTAAGTAATTAAAATTCTAACCGAGACCAGTGTTCGTATTACAAAAAAGCACTGTAGCAAGATGTTCCTTCCACTATTTATTGAAATGTAGGGCCATTGCGCAGTTAGAATTTTACCTTAATTTCTCACGTGAATAATTCTTCAGTTCTTTTTGGATCGTCATGAACTGATTTGTCGATATACAAATATGTTTCCTTTAATCCAACGGTGACAACCGCGTCAACAATATTTTTTGTAGATGACGCAAGAAGAGAAAATACGTCATAGGTTGCTTTCCAGAGTGGGTGGGTTCCGTGGGTTCGCTCGGTTTGCTGGTATCTGGGTTCAGTTCAGTTTGTGTTGTGGCGTTGATGAGTGAGGTTGCGTTTGAGTGGTCCGCAAACGACCTTGAATCGTATATATGCATTTACGGTATATATTTGCGGCGTAGTAACGGGTTCAGGGTTTTAGAAGATACAACTACCATTTTTATGAGTACATGAAGAAAGTAGCAAAATGGAATCCCCATCAATGGTGATTATTCATGTCCCGCAGTTCGCTAGGAACATTCCAGTAAATAATACGTCATCATCTCACATAGTTGAACAAAGAGTACGGTTACAAAGTACTCCCAAACCAGTAGTCACTCAGGTTAATAAGTTCTACCCGCGGTGCACTGTAAAAACCGATCAAAATGTTGAACTTACCAACAAATTACGCCAAACTAAAGGAGTCCTACATACGGTGGAAGATAAAGTGTTGAGGAAGTAAGTGTATAGATGACGTGTCATTTGTTTGCGTCTACTCTATAGTCTCAGTATTTAACATATTTTTCCTCGTAGGAAATTGAAAAATAGGGTGGCTGCACAAACCTCAAGAGACAGAAAAAAAGCCAGAATGGAGGAATTGGAAAAAATCGTGAAAGTGCTGCAAGAAAAGGTAAGTTCTGAAATTCGGGCATTTTGTGTAAGGTATTTATTTTCTAGATTAATCGGGACCTTTAATTCCAGAACGTATCATTGAATCACAGCTGCGAACGCTTAAAATTTGAAGTTGACACTTTGAAAGAAGAGAACTCAGAGTTAAAGCAGAAGTTATGCCACTATGTGAGCGCTAAGCCTATTGAACCTGCCGTGTTCATTAATGACCCTCTGCAGAAGGGACAGGGCTTTGTACTCCTGATGTACGTGCTTCTGCTACTAAATTTTCTGACACAGCCCACGAATACCTGCAACAAATCGAGCAGTTGGCTGCGGAATACGTTGGGGGGAGAGGTGAAATCATCCACAGAGAGATGGTAAGTTAATGATCCGCTTTGCCTTCCGGTAACCGGATATCATATATACTCTTTATTTTGTCAGTTGTCTTCAAGTGTAGATATTTAGGTTAATGCTTTCAGAATAGGCTAGGCAATATAAGTAATTTAAGGTAACATGTCTGATACTGTACTCGAATCCTATACTGTCCAAATGTCAGTTCACGGTAGTATAATAGCAATTCGATTGCTCTTATTAGTTTTTCGATTGTCCCATTAATTATATTTTTCGAAGGTAGAACATATTGCATTTGAACTTTGCATATTTCTTTTGTCATCACTTGTTGCATATCGCCGTATATATTAGTAAAATATCTCATCCTTAGGAGCAAGGAAGCTGGATTAACCTTAAAAATACCACAGCAGGGATTCTCATTCTGTTCCCATTTGTTAATCTATCCAGCACCACTTCTGATAGCATTAGTAAATAAATTTTGGACGCTGGATACTCAAAGAATAAACGAAATGAACAGTATTTTTTATAAAGGCTTTATTTTTATTTAGCGATTTTCAAAATTGTTTAATTGTCATATCGATTATTATATGTGGTCTCTAGACATTATTATAGCATATTTTACTTATTTACTTGATATTCACCTTATCCCATAAGAATATGGATGCACCAGGCTAGGAACCTTTGCACCAAATTAAAGCTTTTCCCCATCATCACCTGCGTAGACAACATTTTGCCCATAAAGAAAATTTTACTACATTGTTATTCTTAATTATTTTCAAAGTTTGCTAATATTCCATATTAAACGTTTTATTAAATATCTTAAAATACACCTACCAGCATGCTGCAGCAAAATAGCATTATTGGTTTTCTACTGACGACACCACCTGGTTACATTGCATCATACTATTTTTTCATTGTATTTTAAGATAGTTCTGTGCAGGTGTAAAAATTCTGAGACCATCTATGTCATGTTCATTGTTTTTTTCCTCAAGTTTTTCAGTAATTAGATTGGAAATATCCATTAACATTGAATTGTCATTTAACTGCAGCCTTTTAAAATTGAAATTCCAGCTACTCTCATACAGTGTTCCATTTATCTCATTCACTGGATAGAACTTTAAATTCAAAATGAAATTATAGGACATTTGCTGATGTGTTTGTGTGTATGAAATATTCATGTGCAATGCCATCAGGAAATTCGTTTTGCAAGTTAATTTTATTACATGAACTTAGAATTTTTTAATTAATTTTTTTAATATTTGCAATGTATTTGCTTCTCACATAAAACCTGATTCCAGCTCAACAAGAGTTTCTTAGGCCCAAAACGTATTTTTATCCCAATATTTTTAAAATTCCTATTGCTGGTTTTAAAGGTGGAATATTACTAATATGGCAGTAAACAATGTTTTAAGTGTAGTTCAACTATACTTTTTCATAGGATACCATCACCATGTATGGCTCAGGTGAAGTGGTGGGGGAGGCAGCAAAGGTCATGGAATCCGGTGAATGGATGACTACATTACCATTCAATTGCCCTTCTGCAAAACCAAAGGAGGATGGAATTTCTTCCACCACAAGTACCCCTGGCATGGTGGTTGATGCTAGCTCATCAATTGCAGATGAACCAAGGACTGATAAAAATGTGACTGTTGATATAATTTCACAGGCAATGGAAGATTGTGTTGAGGAAGAAAAGAGCACAGACTTTGACATTCCTCAGTCATTTCACACAAATAATGATCTAAGTGATTTTGACATTTGCTCGCTATCAGATAATGGATATGAATCCCTTGACTCTCCCCATAGTGAACTGTCAAGTGTGGACCAAAGTGCATGGGAGGAAAGCTTTTCTGTTCTTTTTCCTAGTTTGATGTGAACACATTTCTTTAATTATTGTATATTTAAAATATTCACTCTTTCTTTTTTAAATTAAATAAAGTTTCTTTAATTTCTGTGGACATATTTCCTTATTGCATCATACTTCTAATTTTCCCTACCATCAAATCCTTTTTGTGTCCATCTCTTCAACTTGAAATAATTTCACTAGTATCAAGAAGGCTTTTTTATAATATACATTCATGTGATTCTTTGCTTACGTAATACTCTGCTGCTTTGGATAAGGTTAAAATAAATTGATGGAATGGCAGATATTACTTTTAAAAATTTTTTTATTTGTTGTGGTAAAAGTTTTGTAATATTACATCTATATTTCGTTTCCCACTTCAAGGGCCAAATGGGTGTTTGTTAAAAATTGAGTATTTTCATCAATTGTGTGTTGTATTTTGGACGGCTTGTACTCTGATAAAGAGTTATAATTTTTTACTACTGCCAGGAACAAATAAAATTCACAACAAATGCTAATTCCATGTGATGAAATGATTAAACTTGATAACCATGCACACAATTCCAGTATAGTCAGCAGTAACTATAGAGTTAAACCCACAAAATGAGCCATCATTTTAGAATTTGTTAATTATCAAGCTGGGAGGTTGAATTTTATAACACAGTCACCACTAAACTAAAAATTTTAATCTATAAGGCACGTAATTTTCCACCATGAGTTAAGAAGCTGGCCTTCTCAAGATCTTGTAACATGGGAAAGTTGTGCGAGTAAGTGTCATGATGATAGGAGTAGTTGAAATTGTTGATTGTACTTTATTAAGTAAATAAATGTCTTATACAATTATGTAATTTATAGAGGCTCCTAATAACCTACACAGTAGTCTACTTGTGATTTTGATCTCTCACTTTATGGGTGGAATCCTGTTTTACATTTGAGTTAATCTATAGTAACTAACATTGGTATTTTGGATTTTCTTTAGTTTACATTTAAACTTTTATGTTTTAATGTAGACTTTGAAATTTCAAAATAAAAAGTAATTTTAATTAATTATGATATCATAAATAATCACAATATTAATAATAGAAAGCAAAATAACCTCAATTATGGAGAGGTGAACGTATGTAGAAATTAAATCTGGAATCCATTAATGTTGACACACCCACCAAAAAAAGGTAAAATTTTACGATTATCTCTGTTAGCCGTTAAACAACTCTGAAAGTCGAAGGATGTGGAGAACAACCCCGAAAGTAAAAACGTAAAATCCCAACCCAAGTGCTCATGTGATAATGGCGTATTCCTCACCCCAAAATAGCACTTTACATGAAAATGTATTTTAAGTAAATGGAATTATATTCTGGATGGTAATCATTAGTACTTCCATCGATTCATCAATAACCAACTGGTTGATTTACAAGAGTATCTGCGGCGTATAATATTATATTATCTTTTTGACTTCATTTGCATTAAATCTGGAGCTCCGTATATAGTAATGCGAACGAATGTTTAAAGCTATCAAAAGGTAAACATTAAAAGTTAAATGCCATTAATAACATTGTTTTATCATTCCGCATGGCAATCAAAATGACAAAAAAATGTCAAAACTGGCAAAGAATTAATATCGTTATAACGGTTATAACACTGTTTCGTTGGCAACCTGTAGTGTACACGTCAAAACTCAACCCTCTCGTTTCAACTCATTCCAATTCGTCATAGCCGGCACGTAAGGAAAGAGGGCAAATGGGGAGGAGCAAAGAGGAAGATGTTTGAAGATAAATTCTAGTTTGCTTTCGTTGATACTCTCGTGATTTCGCATTGTTCGCGCTGAGGGTCTGCTATCATCACTGCGTTGCTATCATATCTTGTTAAGCCACTTGAACTGTTTCATGTCATCGTAAAAACAGTTCTACTGTTGCGAACGAGAATTTGTCCATAAGAGATTCTTCTTCGAAGGTAACTCCAAGAGAAATAATGGCAATTCCTCAGCCTCTTCAGACACTTTTCAGGTACGTTATTCTTAACGGGGATACCTTGTCAAAACTTGTCATAGTCATAATTTAATCATACAGGTCGCAGTTTTAAGTGAGGTGATTCATGATCGCATGTGTTCTCATCATTTGACATGCGTTGTGAAACTTCAATTTATTTAGATTAGCAGTAATTGCTGGAGCTGAAATTTTATTTTGTGAATTGATAAGATTCTTTCCTTATTTATCACTTTCGGCAGTTACATCGATGGTAACAAAGATACTTTCATTAATAATTTACGTGAAGCAGTGGCAATCCCCTCTGTATCAGCATGGCCCGAAAATCGAAAGGATATTTTTAAAATGGCAAATTGGACTGCCAAGAAATTGGAAGACTTGGGAGCTGAAATAGAGATATGCGATGTCAATGACCCGGTTAGAGACATTCAAAATTTGTATTAAAAATATTTATTCAACCTTTATTATACTTTCTAAGATTTCTTTGTATTTAGAAATGTCTTCCTAAAGATGAGAATAACAGACTACCACCTGTGATTCTTGGTGTTCTGGGAAAGGATCCATCCAAGAAAACAATATGTATTTATGGACATCTAGATGTTCAGCCAGCACGTAAAGTAAGTAGACTTTAAAATAGACCATATTGTTATTTGAATAAGAAATTTTTGGTCAGTAATAAATTGGGGAGTAATATACCACTTCATATTTTATGTAAGAATTAATGTCAATTAATTAAGTTTTATTTGAATTGTTAATGGTCCTATAATTTTCATTACTTGACATTTCCTCTTGCTTTTGGAATATCAGTGAGCCAGTCTTTCCATGTCGTTGCCTCTTGATCGAGGCAAGACTCGAAATGGAAATTTTTGGGGTGATAAGCTGTTAACACAACTAGCATTTCTTACTGTAATAATAGTATTAAATTAGTTGGCTAAAATTGACATTGCCATGTATGAAACGCTAATACAAACACGATGTACAATGCAATTCGAAAACATCTATGGTAGCATAAATAAAATATTCTGGAAATTATATTATTAATATATAACTTATTAATTAAAATCAAGTGGAATATGGTGCTTTAGATGCAAATCGGGAGTACAAAACATTTAAATTTGGCAAAGGTGCTTTGTATAGCTGAAAATGGTCATATAATTTAATGCTCATGTTTGAGATTGAATTTTTAGATTTTAATAACCTATACAGCTTAACCAAGAGGGAATTTTTTATTAGGACTGTCATATTTTGTATTATTTTTCCCTTGAATATGTTCAATGTCACATGACCAATTGAACAATAAAAATGATTATATAAATAAGGTTTTATCACAAAAGAGATGAGACTCCTTGTTGCAAATCTCTGTGGGGAAAATTCCATATAGTGAAAAATCTCTGTGGGGAAGCATTGCCAGGAAAATTCCAATAAAGATTTTTTTTGTTGGGAAACCTTCCAGTAAGGAAAAGTACAGCAAATACTAAATTGGGGGGACTCAGGGGTGGTCAGCTGCCCTCCTTATGATAATGAAAGGTGGAAAAAATATAAATGGAAAAACAAAAATGGAGAATTTGTGAAAAAACTTTAAACTAAAATTCTGTTGGTTATCATATCAGGAAATTAACAACATACATAACTAATTGAATATAAATTATTTTCTTATCGATATAAATTCTTGTAGTTCATTACAACTACTTCTTTCCCTGTAATATCTATAAAATTTTAATCACCACCCCTAGGTTGAAAGCTGTCAATGCTCATGTGTAGCAGTATTTTATTTTTATAAGTAAATATTTCGATTTTAATAAATAACAGTCACAATAATGGACAATGTCATGAGGTAGAGGACTGGGTTATTATTTTCAGAGCCTTTTTTGTGGAATAAAGATGGATTTTTTATCAGAAGAATGTCTTCAAATTTCAAGACCATAGTTGAGGTGACTGTGGAAAAGGGCAGAGTATATTAATTTTAGGTATTCTGATAAAATTTCTTACAATTTATAAAATGTTGGCAAACTGGTTAGTGGCCTCAGAGAGGCTTTTGCTATTATGTAGAAGAGTAGCATTGTTAGTTCAGTGGAATTCAACTCAACTTGGTGAAACCACATCATGAATTGGGGAAATTGAACTTAGTCGATTTCTCAAAAAGAAAAATTTCAATAAATCACAATCAGTTTCATCAAACAGCTGTGATTTATTAATTTTTTTGTAAAACCGACAAAGTTCAATTTTCCTTTTTCAAGTAGCACTTTCGCCACACAGAAAGGAGTCAGTCAAGATATTTTGGGGAAGGTCATTGGTCATGATTAAAAAATATAGAGGTCCCGATTCAGAGTCCAGATGGACTCCAAATTATATTGAGAGCATAGAAGATTGAAAGCCATCCAGTTCCACACATTTTTTTCCTTGAGAGACATGACTAGGAGAGAGTAAGTTTCAATCCAGAAATTCCATGGTATTGGCTTATTAAAAAGTATGGGGTGATAGTGTTGGGCAAAATGCAATGAAAATATATTTTAGTGACGAAATACTTACCTCATTGTCTCATACAAGATACAAAATATCTGAAAATACAAAATAGTATTTAAAATACATTGTAAAATACAAAATACTTTCCAAGAATATTTTTTTACCATTTATATGTATTTATCAATTAATTTATTATGTCATTTTACAGAACATTAGGGAGAAATACTTGACAGCATGTCGTTTCCCTTTAAAAAATGTGTTTTCCAAAGAAATTATCTGATAAATTTCTCCTTTGAGGATTGTTAATTATATTCGCAAAGGAAATAAGACATTCTACCAGGCCACTTGAGGGAATGTTAGTGTTATACTTCAGGAAGAGTTCCTTCACCAAAGGGTATTTGTTTAAAACACTGAGACACTTAGATTTTTCCTGGAAAACTTTTAGAATTCCCACATCAGCTTAGTTGCTGATATTCGCATCCCTGTCATTTTCACTGAATGAAGACCAATCATCTTCAGTTGATGAGTCATTATCACATTTTGGTGTGGGGATTCATTCCCCTGGCTAAATTAAGAATTAGACCTTGCATTTTTCTCTTCTCACCTCCAATGTTACTTGGCAGACAACTCTTTTTTAAAAAAAAGGGTGATTACAAGTGGCAACTCTTGCATCATTCACTTCAGGGACAAGCAGGAAATGTTTCTCAAATCTTCTGCAGAGATTGGCCTAGACTGATAGCAGAATTGGCCCACTGTACCAAAGGTTTTTAGATTCTAATTCCTCAAATTTTGATTTTAGAGTAAAGAGAGTAGGTAGCAACTGTCCATAGAAACAGTTGCTTCCTTTTAGGTGATCAAGTGTTTTTTCCAGTGGCTTAAGTACCTCCTCATATTTCTTTAGGTACTCAATTTCTGTATCTTTAAAAGTTCCAACTTCAAAGTGGTGACATGTGCCAGTTTATCCTGAAACCTCAAAATATCTGAAATAGAGTCATGAAGATAATTCCATCTTGTGACACAGGGGTAGCAGAAACGATGGCCCAACATGGAAAAAATTTCCTCAGCAGACTTTGGCTTATCCGAGGCATTCCACAATGCCTTACATTTGCCATAGAAGGGTGATGAACTCTTGAGGGAGTGGTTGCTTTATCCAAAAACTTACTGCAATCAGTTGCAGTTTCAAGTTGATCAACATAAAGACAAGTAGAGCAACATAAAACCGATCTCCTACAAAATTCACAAGTGACGTGAAAAGTATTTCCAGCATTTTGAAAACACAAAATACTCAAAAAATGTTTTTTCCCTATAAAAATACAAATGTATCAAAAATACGTATTTGAAATACATGTATTTTCGATACTGCCCAACCCTGGTGAATAGATACAATCTAAAGCCTGTCCCTAAATGATGTGGCTAAACAAGTGTGCCAAATGGCTACTTAGTCTATGTGGTCAAACACACATGCTGTTTAGCTATTTGGCACACTTGTGTAACCATTTCCTTCAGGATTAAGATCACACAAAGCAGGAGATTAGATTGGTGTTCAAGAGTTGGCATGGAAGGGAAGACCACACTGGTCCATGCCAGAAAGTTCAAGCGGAACTACCATATCCCATCACAAAGAACAGTGGTGGGTAATGGGCTTTTCCCTTGTTCAACAGTAGGTGTGGGAAGGTACCCTAGTAGTAGTAGTATTTTTGTTTATAGGGTGCTTCGACAGCTTTGGTCATTTCGCACCTCTTCAACTCATAGAAAAACCCATCTTGACAAACACAACATTCATGCCCTGGGCGGGA
>WURS02425874.1:0-35724 GCA_011762765.2 Rhinocypha anisoptera
TGCATAAATCGAACACTGTCTACTTCTTTCTTTGCTTCACTTTTCCCAGTAAATTCGAAGAGTAAAACTTGAGGCAGCACTGTAAGTATTATTGAAAATCTTATGAGCTCATTTGTATTATTTCTACCCAGAGAGTTTTCAAGATATCACGTAAGTTTCAGTGATTTTTAATTAAAAAATATTGTTTAACGATAATTTATAGATATATTTATTATGTTTAGAATTCTAATATAAAATAACAAGAAAAAATGACAAGAGTAAATTCCAAGTATATATCATACCTGTTACGTCATGACAAGAGAGTAGGTCAACTGGTGGATGAACAAGGCTTTATCAGCATCGATGACTTGAACCGGCTGATTGATGAAGACCGCCACTGCTCGGTGACCGATACCGAATTGATTGCATTTACCGAGGATCCCACCACCAAAAAGCGGTTCGAGTACCAATACCGAACCAGAGAGGTTGAAGGTCAATCATCAGGTCGTCTCTTTTACATTCGAGCAATGAACGGGCACAGTTTTGCGCTCAAGACCAACATCTTTGAGCCGTGGAGTGCCGGTTATTCTCCGCAGTACGTTTACCACGCTACCAACCACCGATCGGTGGAGTCCATTCTGCGTGAAGGTCTCAAACCAATGTCAAGACAGTACGTGCATCTGTATGAGAGTCGTGATCAGGTTTACTTTGATGGCAAGCGAAACACATTGCTCGAGATTGGACCGGTCAATGGGAACGAGTTTGAATTGTATCGCTCCAAGAATGGTTACCTCATGTCGCCTAGAGTCATCCAACCTCGGTTTATCAAATCACTTGGACGCGTCACTCAACGGAGTTCAACTCTCAACCGTGATTAATCAACTACGGAAACTGTGTTGTACAATGTACACATTGCTGTGATACTTGTCTAATCAGCATCTTGTTTTTGTGAAATGTTACATTATCATTGTTTACATTTTTTTTGGTTGGCTTAATGTAAGAAAAGCATCAATGCTAATCATCAATGTGTGCTATTAAGTTTAGAGATTTTTTAATAATTTAATGTAATGAAAGTGGCGTCAAGTATATTTTGGTGGTTTTAATTTTTTCTAAACTATTGAAATTTAAATACTAATAATCGTAAAAATACTAGTAATACAATTGATCCACACAAATTTGACACAATTTTTTAAACAAAGCGATGAGCCCCCAAAATGAGATGCTTTCGGACAGATGTCGTACCTGTCGTAATTTCCCTTATACATTTAAAAGAATTAATTATTAATGGGAAAAAGCTATAATACCAATTTAGATTCTAATTAAAAAATCTTTAAAAAATAAAATGATCCACAAGGTTTGACATTTGCCATAAAAAATTTTATTAATAAAATAGTTTAGCTTGAAAGAGAGGTCAATGGACAAAGAAAGTTTGTTCATACGCTGACAGTAGCTGTTTATGCTTGTGTGGTGCTGCTCGTTGGGCTTGTCTGTAAACAGTAGACACTGCGTGAGTGGAGAGTTGGATCGATGCTCGGACACTGGGATGTGTCAAGCCTAATTTGGTGCCATCGGTCACTTTTTTCCAAGATGTGGGTTCATCTGGTCACAGTGGTGACGGTGGTTACCATTGTGAGCGCAACCAGCGATTTCACCTTCCAGTCGAGCGCACTCAACGACTATGAGTTCCAGTCGAGTCTACAGATGAGCGACCTCGATCTCTTCGGCTTTGGCCACGTTCCACCACCCAACGAGTCGTGCTCCGAGGTATGGTGTGAGCTACCGCCCAACAGTCACCACAACTACTACGATGATCTTGAGGACGACGAGAATGGTTTCTGGTTGGAACCACCGCCCGATGACATTCTATACATGCCACCGCCACCGATGCCACCCGCACTGCAGGCCTACTTGATGAGCATGGAGAATGACTCGTTCAAGGAGTTCATCATCTCCGATGACACCGAGGAGAGGTTGAGGTGTAACTTTTGCAAGTTATTCGCCGATCCACGAATTTACGAGGAGCCCATCTACTCGCCACCCATCAAGGAGAATGAAACTTTCATCTCTAGCTTCCATGTTCTTATTCTCTCACTGGTTTTCATCATTATTTTTGTCATCTGTCTTCTCATCAAATACAAAAAGTAAGTTAAATCAAGCCCAATTGGAGCGTTTGCTTAACTCTAGAATTGTGATTAGATTGAAAATCTTTCCTAGTGACTCGTGTCCTATCTTGACTGGCGGCTTTCTTGGCAAATCCTCCTCGTCGCCATCAAACTCAACGTCAGACACTCGTATCTCTCCAGTGGTGAATGAGAAGTCGCCGCAAAGTATTATCATGGATGCTCCACTGGCATCGTTGGGCAAGAAGTCGACCATCTCCACCACCGGGAAATACTGGAAGCGAATACCTGCTTCGGGCAACATTCTCTACATGGAAGATCGTCGTTTGCGATCTCTAGGTGGCTCTTCCACGGGAATCTCGGATCACCCGTACAGTGATGCTGCGAGCTGCACTTCGAGTCCGGTCTACGCGGAACTTGATCCATCAGTGGCAGGTTCGTGTCACACCCCGCCAATCATCGGTCCACCCGGCACCTCTTTCTCTCCCTACGCATTTTCCAATACGTACAGCGAGGTACCTGACCCGGCTCGTCATGGTCTGTCGCCGAGCATCATGACCGACTCATCTACCTATGACAACGCAGCTTACCTCCCGGCCACCTCTCAACCACCCTTTTTACCCGGAGCAAACAACTACGCCACGCGATCTCTGCGAAGACTAGCGGCACAGCGTTCAGCAGCACTGAGTGCCGTCAACTCGGGTCAGATCTCGACGCCACTTCTCGCCGGTCACCAGTATCACCCATATCATCCCGCACAACACCAACACCAGCAACAATCGCAGCAACCACAATCACAGTTTCATTTTCTTACCGGTGGGCGACAGTTGAAGAAGCAATCGCGACCACAGGTCAACTACTACAAGTATGGCAATACGATGGCCAATCGACCGATGAACCACTATGTGACACACGACAACTCGATGGACAGTTCGGGTGGTGCCGAGATGGACCACATGACCTCGTTCAGTGCGTTTCTCTCGGGTGATCACAACCACCACGAGGCTGCCAATCGCAAATCGTCTTCCTCGTCGTCTCAGTACACCGAGATGCCACTGTTGACCCAGTCGAGTTCGTCTCCCTTCTCGCCCGGCTCGTACCGAATGTCGGAGACCAACAGCAGTCACGATCTCCACTCAGCCACCTCTTCCTCCTCTTCGGGCACCAACAGTTCTTCGGTCAACTCGTCCACCTCTCTCAAGCGACCACTGCCACCGGTCCCTGGTGGTGTCAGACTTTAAAGATCCTATTTCGAGTCTATCTACAAACCTATTTGCAATCTTGCTGCCATATTTAGCCATACCTACTCATCTTTAATCCTTAATCTACTTACTACTTTTTTGAAACACTCTTGGAAATTGAAAATGGTTAAAATAGCGAGAAACCATTTGCAGAATTGCTCTTAGAAGAGGAGATTCTGGATCCATAGAAGTCAATGACTTTGCCATAATAAGCACCGCCATTGTACTTTAGGGATTTTTTAAAATCGAATCCTAAAATTTCATTTTCTAAGACCTGCATACTCTACATATTGTAACTTTGAAGTTTTTTGCAAGTTTAACTGCTTTCATTTCTAACAGTGTTCGTTATTTTTATTTACATTATGATTCAATTCATTTCTTTATTTAACTTCAATGCTCATCATTTCAATGGTTTAATATTTTGCATTTTTTCTTTGATGATTTTTTAATAGTTGAAACAAGTCTAATTTTATTAACAATTTTACAATTAAATAATTAGCTTTTTTCTCGAGATCTCGAAATGCAACAACTAACAACTGACACACATCATCATAAAATATACTCATCATTTTTCAACTCAATAATTTTATTTACACAATCAAGAGTTATCACTTTTTATTATTATATAATATATATATTTTTATATTATAAAATAATCTTCTTAAGTGTAATTGTGTACTTGGTTATCGCTGAGCTCGCCACAAATACACTCTTTACCAATTTGTAATTGTGTTGTAGTAAAAAGACATGTGAATTAGTACTTTGTGTCACTTCTAAACACAGTACTTTTGTTAGCAAAAGAAGAAGAGCACAAAACAGTGTGTGTGTGTGTGTACAGTTTTAAAGTTGACTTTGGTTTCTTCCATCCGAAGAATTATAAAATTAAAAATAAATAAATAAATATGGACAGTTTTCTCAATCTGATTTGAGTCTGTTTCTGAAACAACAAAATTATATAATCTGCTCGGAGAGAAGTACCCAAATGTAAATTAAAAAGAAGAAAAACAGTACAACAAAGAGCAATGGAGCAAAATGGTGAGAAGTGAGTTTGATTTAACAGATCAACGTGGCTTTGCCATTTTTATACGCAAACACACTCCTATCACACTAGTGAGAAAGAGAATTTTTTTCTATATCGCTCATGTCACCTTGAATTGCAGCTTTTGGGTTGGTTTGATGCCTTTTGAAAGCAAAACAAAAGATTCGTTTGCTTGGGTGCTCATGTCCAAAAATAAACAAAAGAAATCAAATCAAAACAACAACAACAACAAAAGAGTTTGAAAAATGCTCAAATGTGAAATAATAATTATTTTTTAAATATAAATAAATTATTATGGTGTGACACAGAAGTGATGTGGTGAGAGAACGGGCAAATAATAATAATAATAACAAAAATATAAAAATAAAATTATTAAATAAATATTAAATAAAGAATCTCAAAATTAACGAATAAAATAAAGAGAAGATGTGAATGGGTGGGTGGGTGGTAATGGAACATAAATCAAGATAGAGAGAATAAAAAGTTAAGCTCTAACAAACAAAAAGATAAAGAAGAATCTAAGGAAATAAACAAAAACAGTTGTGAAGTTCAAGCAAAGAAAGAAAGAAGTAAACGGTCAGATTGCAGATATATGAAAAGAAAAATAAAAAGAGGGTAAGTGCATGCTGTGTGGTTGGTTAGGGTGTGACCTGTAAGGTGACTAGAGGACTAGAAGATGAACGCACCACAATGCAGTCAGGTGACACACATTCTTGTGTTCATAACAATTGGTTTAAACAACAGAAACATGAGCGTAGCTTCACATAATCAACGTGATGTATATATATGCTGTATAAAGATGACTAAGAAAATAATTGCAACCGTAGGTGAGAAGTTTCTGTGAAGTTTCAAATAAAGAGTGGTCAAATAAAATGTCTCAGTTGATATACACTCAGAAAAATGGATTTTGTCACGTCACATAAGAACCATACCAGACTTTCATAGAAGAAGCTTTAAAAATTAGTAAACCAATTTCAAATTGAGTTTTTAACGTTTATATATTATTTACAAAACGGCGCTAAAGCCTACGTCTACCTCGATTTATTAGAATTCGCTTAACAATTAAAAATAGAATTTAGAATTAAGTTAATTAGTTAATTTAGAATTTGGTTAAGAATTCAAAGTCTACCCTAAAAATTTAGATTCGAATTGGTTAAGAATTCGAATCTTACTGCGCAGGTCGGAGAAGTGTGACAGAAAACGAAAAATGCCAGAACATGAACATAGCATCCCTCGACCATATTTTTTGTTTATAGTTCAATTTAAAAACAAACAATTCAACTTACTATTGCATTGGCATTCGTGATGAATGAACCCTAGCTTTATCATTATTCAGATGGATTTACTTCCACTTTATAGAATTTTTTTTCAAAAGCTTTTTTTCTTACTATAAATCATGCCCGGAATGGTTTTTTATGATATGACAAAATTCAATTAATGGGTGTATGACAAGTTGAACTTACGGAAGATTGGGCGGCAAGGTCTATTTGATGGGCCTGTAGTGTAGTGTGAGGTCTCCGCCCGACTTCCAGATGAAATGCTTGACAGTGCGTAGGTCCATCGAGGGATCGAGCACCACGTCTTGGCAGAGCAACTCAACTCGTTCCTCGGCAAGCGAGGTGGAGGCTCGACTCGAGTTGCCATCCTCCTCGCCGGATCTCCGCTCGCCATTCTGGTACTGTCCGTTGGCCTCCACCTTGGAGTGGCGACTGCACGAGCTCGAAGCACTCGAGGCTGCACTGCTCGAGGAAGACGAGCTGCGTGTCGAGCAACTCGACCCACACACTGGTTGTCCGTTTGCAAACGAGTTTGGCGAAAGTGCGCTTCCGTTGACGGTGTGCGACAAGTTGCCATTGTGGTGGGCGGTACCGTTGGTGGTGGGTGTGCCCGTGGTGCTCGTGCTCACATTGTCAAAGATGCCCACACACAGTTTCATGTAGACGTGTTCGATCACCTTGCGAATCTGGAGCATATCGAGCGCACTGAAGTGCTCCTTACGCACGTTCTTGACATCCAGTGAGGGATGGGGGTGAACGTAAAACGAGATCTTGTTGAACATGGGCAACTTCCGGTGAATCACCACATCCGTGACCCAATTTGGCATGATGTCTTGCAACATCGAGTCGTCGTTTTCAAGCTTGGCATCCGCCACGCGTAACCGCAGAACCGTTCGATGAGTTGTGTCCGAAGTGCTACTTTCACTGATAATGATGGGTGTGTGCGGTGGCACCGAAAAGTACCGGTTGATGGGTCCATTCAGTTCCGGTTGGTATGAAGAAGTGATCGGACGTGGGTGATGTTGATGATAGCCATCGTGTCCATTCTCATGTGGATGGTGACCCTCGTGTACTGAGTCGTTGTCGAGGTGAGTATAGCACTGTGACCAGCACTCAAACAATGCTTGAAGCAACAACCCACCGAGATTCACCTTGGTATCCTGTTGCTGGTTAGCCTCATCACTATCACTGCTGGGGGGAATAAAACCAAAATCCTTTGCTGAGACGTAAGCAGCAAAGCAGTCCGGTTCCTCGAGATGGATGGTGAGCATGCCCATTTTGAGGTCAACAGTAAACCAGTTTGGCACGTAGACCATTTTGAACCTTTTCTTTACTTCGGTCTCAAAGTCCACCTCACCGAGATCTTCGACCTTGCACACCCTAAGCACGTCATAGATAGCCACGTTGTTGTCCGTGTCCTTAGTCACAATGTAGCGTTTATCGTTGAGCACCGCGTAGTTGCGAATCGAGGGGTTGCCTCGTATCACCATCTCCGGTTTAGTGTTGAGAGGAGTCAAGTCGAGATTCTTCTCCGAACACGAGGAAGAGGAGAGTGAGGAAGCATTGGAAGCATGTCTCGTCAAGTCGCTACTGGTTGTCCCGTTCGACTTGCCTAGAGTGCCACTCCCAGACGTATTGTTGTTGTGGTTGTACAGTTTGGTAGGGGCTTCCTCGGCCAGGCTGGTGCGCTTATGTCCGCCCAACGGCCAGCATTTGATGCGTGAATCAGTGGTAGATACCCAGATGCGCCGTGAATCGGGTGGAGAGAGGAGCACCTTGAGGATCGGAGCAGACTCCTCGCATATCACAGTCCGGTTCTGGGGCTGGCGCACGTCGGTCTGCATCACCCGACGATCTTTGCCCGCGGAGTAAACCGTAGTGAAGGTCTCGTTGGCTTGCAGAGTCCAAACACCTTCGTCATGGACGAGAATGGTGGCAACACACCGTTGCTGTCCCAGTGACCACAGACGAATAGAGCCATCGGAACTGGCCGAGAGACAGTGGGTGCCATCGCGTGACACTACAATTGACCGCACATTGTCCGTATGACCTCGTAATTTCATAAGCTTGTTTGATGTCCGTGTATCCCATACCCGCAACACCTTTTCGGTTGAGCCGGACACGATGATTGAGCCCGAAGGATTCATCGCTAGTGCGTAGATCGAGTCGGGGTTGCCCGAGAACGAAGTAGTAGTCACCGTGTTGTTCGAGGTAGTCAATTGCGTCAGTGTGTTCACGTCCCATAGAAAGATGGCGTGATCAAGGCCGGCCGAGGCAACCTATTCAAGAGAAAAATAATTAGAATCAAGTGGTACAATTAGAGGTACAAATGAATAGCAATAGCTCACCAGTTCCTTGTCTTTGGCATAAGCCAGTGCCTTGACGTAGTCATGGTGCGTGCGTAAAGTAGACATGCAGATGCCTTTGTGGGCGTTCCACAGTTTCACAGTAGTGTCGCTCGAGGCGGAGATGAGGTGGCGACCATCACAGCAGAGAACAATGTCGTTGACCCAGTCAGTGTGGTGTTCCATGGAACACAGGTACGGGTCGGATGAAGTGATCAGCGAGCGACCCTTGGCCCCACCACCGGCACCAGTGCCCCACACATTCCAGATGCGAATGATCGAGTCGCGACCAGCCGAGAAGAGCCTTCCGAGCTGTGGGTCAAACTGGAGCGAGTTGACTCCGCTCCGGTGAAACCGTTCTTGCTCCGAACGAATCACATAGCTCAGTGTAACCTTTTTGCGAGCCTGATGGCTCGCCATGGTGCGTTGGTGAAGGGTGCTCATCTTCTTTCGAGGCTCATCTTCATCTCATCATCACACATCGTTTTCACATCGCAGTCAAATCGTTATAAAAAGAAAACAAGTGGCAGACAAAATATGCGCGTTGTTTTAAGTGTTGACAGAGCACTCAACACTGAATGGTGAATTATTGATTGGGCTTCGAAATTGGATTCCAATTAGAACTGATCAATGGATGACCACCATCGCCACCACTAGCATCATCGTGATCAATAATAACAACGATGATCATGTGCGTGGGCGACAATATACATGGTATGTGATTACAAGTCACCCAATGAATAATTCAGGTGCTAGCAGAAAGCTTGAGGCGAGAGAAGATAGTCATCAATAATTCACACTTGACCGGTTGAAAAAAATCTTTGCGCAATCTCGTTGTCGTCGAGAAGAAAAGTCCCTGGAAAGAAGCAACCAAATCGATTAGTACCGTACAACACACTCTACACAATCATACAGACAAATAATCACTGAAAAGTATATATGAGTGTGTTGAGTCATTAAGAATTATATTACACTGGAGAATTGAATAACAAAATGGAACCACCTACAAAGTAGAGTAGGATACACATTTTTAGACATATAATATTGACTCAAAAAACCACGCTTTGTTGACGTTTTGTGCACGTCACGTCTACTACCATACTTGTGGTTGGCCAAGGTAATCGAGGAAATCACCGTCAATAACACGCGACAACAAGAAGAAGAAAACAATAAAATACAAGGGCTTCCTTGTCCACCTCCACTGCAACCACCGAAGAAAGGCTAATGACTTAAATCGCCAAGAGTGGCGACCGCAACACCAAGTATTGCGGAAATCTCTGCCCTCTGCACACTCACAATATATACACTATATATATATACAAACAAACACAGCTAAGAACAAATCTTATCATGGGTTTGGTTTAAGTACAGTGATGACACAAGAAGACATTTTCACTAAATCAAGAGAAAAAAATGATATGAAGCAAGCGAGATGTGCCGGGCAAAAGTTATGAAATCGTTTAAGCCAGCCAGTGCCTAATCTTTTAAAAAACTCCCTCAATTGTGTGAGCTTTGCAAAACATTTTTGACATTTGATCAATGTCCTAAAAAGTACAAACTTTTTTATTGACTTTGCATCGTTATACTTTTAAAAAATAAATCAAAATTTTTCCTTATAGACTCCGTTGAGTTATATATTCGAATGTAAGTTAAAAAGGTTGTCATTCCTTAATTAATTCCGCGTTCTTTAATTAAATCTTAATTAATTATCTAAGTTACTAATGTTTTAGTTGAACTGTGTGTAAGTGTGTGTGTGTGTGCGCCGAAAATAGAATAAAAGCAGGCAACTAATTCGGGCAAGATGAATCAATTACGAAGTAACGAAATACCTCTTTTGAGCATAGACGAGTGCAGTGCGTATAGTGTCGTTTGGTAACGTTGGTATATCGAGCTGGAGATGGGTGTTTGGTGCACAATTTAAGTGAGAGAGAAAGAGAGTTAGAGTGAGATTAGAGTGCAGTCTAACCGATCGCACCAAGCACCGAAAGACCAAAACACACCCGCACCAGCTGCGGTACTAATCAAGAGTGGCCGGGTAAATACTGAAATTAACTGCCATGGCACTCGTGGCAAGTGATATTGTTGTTGTCTCAAATGCACCGCACAGTGAGGAGTGTGTTTGAGGGGGAGAGAAGGGGGCGATCGAAGTGACAGAAGGGTCGCAAGAGAGTGCTGAGTGTGATATATCCCCCGGTGGACAGAAACAACCGATGCAAGATGATGGTCAGCGCACCAATGACACTGATGATGCTACTGACCAGAGTAGAGTGCGACCAGATGAGTCGATGCCGGTGAGATGAGGAGTCTGGGCACTTGTGATCCACAATATTTACCAATTATACAACATACACACGCACACATATACAGACAAATTTGCTCAGAAGAGCGGAGGATCATCCGAGGCTGCATTGGCCAGACTACATTGGAGAGAGGGAATGCTTTGGAGTTTGGAGGGGCAGCGCGATTGACACACGGAGAGGGCGAAACACGCGCGAGACGAGCCGAGGATAACGCTAGTTGGTGGAGCAGTGTTGTGTAGTGTGTGTCGAGAGTGGAGTGGAGTGTTGAGCGTCGGCGCAGCGAGACACCGATCAGCAGGCCAAACACATCGAGTTGGGAAAGCAGTGCTCACACCATCTAGCACGATTCTTCTTTTTGCTTGTACGATTTCGGCATTTTTTGGGATAAACTTTCATTTCGTTTTGTAAAATTTCATTATCATCATTCCGGGTGATGGAACCTTTGGTTTTAGAAGTGACGCGTCCAATGTGATTTTATTTATGATAAAAACCGACGCCCGACACGCCAACGCGCACTCCCACCCCAGGCTAGCACACCACCAAAACAAACCACGCAGGAGTGGAGTGCGCATCAAGGGTCGGCATCAGTTATAAAGAGGCTGGGCTTATCTCTTACTACGGAGCTTCTAAATCATCAATCATATTTTTTCCGAAATATTCTATGAATCAATCGGAGTTTATTTATACTTAGGATAACAAAGTCATAAAAAGATTTTGTCGGATCGTCTAATTAAGTTATAATAGCAACTTAACTATTGTTTTTACTGTCACACTGGCTGACATAGCCAAGTTTCTTCAAGAATGGTGCGAGTTTGATTTGTTGACATTTTTCGATTTACTATAACACTGTTTAGCCTATTAGAAATTTCAAATTATCATTAATGAAGTAGATTAAACTTATAAAGTAGACTTTCTAAAGTAGATATAAAACCGCCGACGATTAATTTGACACGAACCTACTTTAGCCTATTGCAGCCATATATCTGATCAGATTTTAAAGGGTTTAAGCCGAAAATGTTTTTAATTATTTTTGAATGATTCAGACTTTGTTTTCCAAGATTTCAGATGCATTCGATCATTATATCGGAAAATGCAATCTTCAGTGTATTTATTAAGTCACACCCTTTTCAAGTTGATTACCACCCTTAGGTGCGTAGCAGACAGACTCGCGAGTGGTGTCCTTAGCTCAGCAGTATTGAGCTCGAGATCACTGCACACTTGAGCATATATGGCTTGGACTAACTTGAAAAGAGGTGCGGCTTATCCTACCCGTGTTTAGTTTACTACAAATAATAAGGCGCATCCCTTTTTTTAACTTATTACGATACATAGGCACCAGTACAGCTCAGCACTTTGGCTCACTCCAATATTTTCAAGCCACACTATCCTAGGTGCTAAACTCATGGCACACTTCACGCATCTCACACACAATCGACCGGCACGATGCTCAGCACCACCAACCGGACAAGTCTTTCTCTTTCACTCACTCACTTTCCCTCTCTTTCTCCACGATGACATGACTAATCACTCACACTAACTACATTTTCCGTCAGCTTCGGCAATGATGTAGATCAAGTTGATCGTGTCTTTTTTCTCTCTAATCTCACTTGAGTGTTGTTCACGTTTTGATCAAAGTAGATCAATTCGAGCAAGCGCGAGCCTTGAACCAATTAATTAAACAAACAGAGACACAACCACATAAACTAAACACACGTTTGCTTGGTATTGCGTGTGTATGTGTGTGTTCATGCCATTGAGTATACATGTTTAAATCGAGAGATGATCATTTTGCACGCTCTCCATTTTTGGTTTCCATGGAAACCGAATACCGATTTGTCCCTGCCAACTCTCTTTTTGTTTGGTTATGGGCTGTATGACAGCAACTGATTCTTGTGCAATGAGAAGGAGAGCGTCTGAGAAATAAAAAAACAATTTATTATCATTAATAATGATTCATTACCGAAGCAAATCATAAACGCCAAAAGAAAATTGTAAAACCAAGGATGATTTTATAGGCTTAGGCAAAATTTTTCCAAAGCACTGTGGAAGGCGAAGCAATCGCCAGCTTGCCGCTAGGTAACGCCGCAGTCTATGGAAGAAAACAATGGGATAAGCCTAGAAAATAAAACTTTTTTTAAACAGCAAAGGAATGCCATCTAGTGGCGACAGTCAATTACAAAAGGTATTGATTATGTCCGCCAGATGGCGATCGGTGTCTGCAGATTCACTAACAGATTTTTCGAGTTAAATAATAAAATATTATTAATAATAATTCAATAAATAAAGTTAACTTGCTCTTTCGAGTTTTATCTTATATAACTATAATTCCTAGAACTTAATTTCATAACTTAATATTAAGATTTGATCACTGTTACATGCTTAACACTAACAGCCAAAATCAAACTTGCATTTCGGTTAATATATTTTTTCAACCAATCTAAAGTTTTTTCCTCTCGGTAAGTAAGTTAAATGCAAAATTAAATTTATTTTTTATAATAATTGTAAATTAAGTATAAAAATAATTACAAATGAGTATTAAATAATAACTGAGATATATTACAAAAATAAGACAAAACGATTTGTACGTGAGACAGTGATTTGTACTCTAATAATAGGTGAGAGATGCTAGGAAGCGGAATTGAGGTAGGACGTTGGTTGAGGTGTGAGTGTGTGTGTGTACGTCACAATGGGTGGGATGTGTCTAGGGTGCAATCTGTGTGGTCATCAAAGCAACCAGTTTGTCTGATTGCGGATCAGGCGTGGCAAGAGGGGCGGGCAGTGACTGTTGCTGCTGCTGAAACTCCTTGGTGCTTTGCCAAAGTGTCCTGATCTTGTCTAACTCGAATCGCATCTGAATCAACTCCATCTTGAGTTGCATGTTCTCGCGCTCGAGGAACGCAGCCCTGATTGCAATCTCGTCCTCCTTGGCCCGTCGCAAATCACGTGACCTCTTGGCGGCCTCGTTGTTCTTGCGTCTTCGCTCCCAGTACGCCTCGTCCTTAAGGTCTTCGGGCAAGGGTCGACCTCGCTTCCTACTGCCTCCGCCGCCACTGCTGCTGTGACTGGGACTGCTATTGCTGGTGGGTGTGACAGCTGTTGCGCCATTCGATGTGGACGACGCGGGACTTTGCTCACAAAGCTTCCCTTCGAACTCACCCGTAATGCTAGCGTTGGAACTATTGTCGTCCGAGTGGTCACTGTGGCTCAAGTTGGTCTTCTTCACTCGTCCACCAGAGGTTTTCTTGCTTGACAGCATCTGCTTGCGAAACTCATGATACGCATGCTCGGAACTGGACAGTACTGCGGTACCGGAACCTTGCTCGGGTGCAATCTGCATTTGTAGTGTTGCCGGTGTGAGACCCAGTGATTCTTTTGTGAAGAATGCCTTGAAAGGCCGCGGGTATTTGGTTGGTGTTGTACTTGTTGCGATAGCCGGTGTCGTGTGAAGAGAGTTAGTCAGATTTGTTTTGGTGTCAAGCAGCGTCTCAGGTGCCGACACAAACGGACTGGTTCGCGCGGGTGGAGCAGTAGTGAGTAGACCGTTGGCGAATAGAGCACCAGGTGGTAAAACAGGTGGCGGAGGTTGGGGTTGATTGACCAGAAACGATTGTGGAGAGACCGCGGGTATCTTAGGTGATAACTTTGCGGGCGCTGGTGACTTGATATGTTGCTGTTGTTGGGTGAGATTCCGGATAAGCTCAAAATCCGCGGGACTGATTTTGGCTGACTGCAGCATTGCAGTGACCAGTGCCGCTTGTTGAACCTCGGTGGAACATTTGGCCAGCAGTGCTTGCCGCATATGTTGCTCGGACTCAGATGTGAAGTCATGTTCATGTTTGAGCGATGGGTAGCTGGTTGGTATTCGTTCCGGTGGCGATGGTGAAGGTGTGCTGAAACAGTGTTCCTTGATAAATTTGGCGCCAAAGTCGGACTTGACTAGGGCGATTGGATCGTCTTGTGACATCTTAGGACTGTTGGGTTTTGCGGAGAAGTCGAGTGGTTTATCGTCATCGCTTGCCGATCCGAAGTGATCCGGAGAGCCGGGTGAGTAGATGGAGGCATAATGAGCCCGATGTAGTAAAGCCGATGAACTCATTGCGGGCCAGACTGTATGAGTGCCAAACGAGAGAGAGATTAGCTTCGATCAATCCACTTGAAAGCAAAGTAAAGACACGAATAAAGCACGCGATGTGAAAGCGTGTGTGTGTTCGGCGCTGGTCGAGGACCGAGTGAGGGTCAGTTGCGCGACTCGGCCAGTCGATTATGACGTGCTCTCGCTCGCGCCTGCTCGATTCAGATTGTGCCAGACAGTGAGCGAGAGATGATGTATGGCTTGGACTAGCGGTGGTCAGTGTCGCCAGTTGCCCGGCCGAGTCAAGTTATAAATAACCCGTGCGCGAGTTGCCAGAGACCAAAGAGTGAACCCGAAAGTCCCATTCGGGACGAGGAGCACAGAGAGAGGCACAGGACCCGCCTTGGAGCGTGGCCAAGTGAGGGGTGCTAGCTCGGGTGCCTGGCTGGCTTACACCATGAGCGCGCCTCGCCCAAGCTCTATGTTGAGCCGTGGAAAGGGTTCTTTGCAACCAACATCGAGCCGAGCTCGAGATTGATCGATCTGTCAAGCTAACTCGACTCGCGCAATCGAGCAACACACAATAGACCTAGTCGCGTTACCCGGGCCCATCTTTCTGGGCCCACATAAGTCAAAAGCCATGAAAAGAATGATAAATTTTTGCAAGTCAGGTTGGCTGAGTTATCTCGACAAGTGCACTAGTTCGAAATCGAAAGTAATCGATCAGAAAGGGGTGAACCTGGAGGAGAGCTGCCCGAATTCCAACCTGGCGGCTCCGAGAATGCCATCGAAGCACAACCTGGTAATTAAGTGCAACACAAAGAATTGGCTCGGTTTGAGCATGACCAATCGAGTTGCGGTTCCGCGTTGTCTTCGCTCGCCAAAGAGAAGGAGAAAAATGAAACTCAAACTCAACATCGATTGATTGGCGGTGCAACGGGTTGGAATTTGATTGGTACACCACCGTGAGAGAGGTCAAAAGGTCACAGAATTACACTAACCACATCTAGGACCACAATAAATCAAATTCTCCGTGTCTATTCTGGTCCAAGCTAAGAAGCAAACTTTCATCTTTGACCTGCATGCCAACATAGTGCCATAAACGTCGTCTATAATGTAAGAAACAAATGCAAATCATTTAGCAAACTCGAACTGAAGTGATATCCTCCGAGACAGGTCAAGTGTACAATGCAAAGTGGAATCATTGGAAAGTTTTGATCAACGTTAGTTTGGTTAGCTATGAACTTCGGAAGCTCTGATGCTTAGAGATGTCTCAAGTAGGATATCGTCACAGTGATAAAGTAAGCAAGACACAAGTTAGGCTCTATGCAAAAAACAACTTTCCGAGTGGTAGTGTTTGCAGTTCATGGCGTCATGATGACCATTGGCTGGACTTATGGTGTGAGCCAAACCTATCTAATCATGAGCTTATAATTCATTGACCCCGTCACTACCGGGCCTTGATGGTCACTACTGGCCACTAATTGCCCACAGCGGACGACACCATGTGACACACAGGCCACAGGACCACTCCACACGGCCACCCTTGGCGATCAGAAATATGAATCTGCAGCCGACTGGTGTCAGTGACCGAGTGGCACCAGGCGGACGGCAGTTCGCTCTCCGAGTGGACCTAAGACAAAAGGGCATCGGGCTAGGTCAGCCAGACCCATGTCTAATGCCGTATGGAATATTATGGCACGCACCGCAAGGGGCTAATGCTTGTTAACCACCGATTTGCCCAAGCCGCCCAATGCTACCACCGCATTCAAAGCGGATCAACACTAGGTGTATTGAGCATTTCCACATATAAAGAAGACGCGAGAAGCGCATTAAGCATTGTTGCATAATTCTCTCATTGCAATCTATAAGACATAGAATTAGGTAATGTGCCTATATTGCAATTCACACGATTTAGCAAACAATGTAGTGTTTGTAACAACAATAACAAATGAGTGTGCACTTCACTTTTTTTATTTCATAAATATACTTTCAATTAAGCCCCTTCAATGTCTCATAGTGCTTTATATCATTAGATATTATAGAAAATTCTCAATCATTATGTCACTATGGATTAAAACGCATTTAAAGAAATAGAATATGAAAACATCCAATATAGGATACTGATTAGTACGAATCAACAATTAGTTTCGAGAAAGAACTTGAGTCTTGAAATGCTGTCTCACAAGACGCAGAATAACCGAATTGCTTTGTGATAGCCGGTGTTTCACAAGTATCATTATATGTCGATGAGCCCAGAATGGCAACGAGTGTCGACGCGCACAGTTGACGCCACAGCACACAATCACATTCCATCCGAGTTCACTCACCCGGGCCACCTATCGAGTAGTGCCACTGTTGATTGCATGTCCATTTGCAAATGGTCAGAATCGCCACCTATTCTCTATGCGTTCGCGTCACCGTGAGAAATGTACATTTTGTGTGTGTGTGAGAGAGAGAGAAGTAGACAAAAAAATATGAATGCATAATAGTGGAGTTGGCAGTGAGGCACCGGGGCTAGAGTGTTGGCGCAGCAAGGCACACGCAATCAGGTGCGCCGTCTTTGTCTTGCTTGCCCTGAAAGGATTAGGCAAGCAGTTGGCAGGCCCAGGAAAGGACACAAGAGAGGAGACAAGCCGCCACTGGGTCCTAGCTTGCAAGCGTGTCTTGCTCACAGCTGCGATGTATGTGCACCTCGCACGAGTACATTGGTCAGTGGCATTGGGTCACGCGTGCCACTGGAACCGATCGATCATCACCACTGGATGGTGGAAGGGCTCACCACTCACACGTGCAGCAATTAATTCTAATTAAAAAAGGCCACCAGCCAATTGAGAGTTGAGAGTTGCCCGGTTCGATGCTTCACGCTTTGCACTGGCCACTTACTGGCACAGCATGTGGCTCAATCAGATCGCTGGAACCACTCCCAAAGCTCGAGCTCGAGACCATCCCTCTACCATCACACTCTTACCTAATGATGGTCCTAGCACGCGCAGCGAACACCACATGACGTGGAAATTATATAAAATGAGAGGAAAGTGGACCAGTTGTTGCACCAGTTCTGTTAAGGTCAAGTTAAGCCAAACTCCGCGCTCTCGAGTTTTTTTTCACTGTCATTATCGAATATCTCTGCACCAAAAGTCAAGCTAAAATTACACATACCACGAAGCGGAGGATAGGGGAAGAGGGCCCTTATCTCTCACTGAGGCCTTGTTTGTCCAGGCGTCTACGCAAATATAGTGGAAAGGCAAAGAAAGAGAGAGAGAGAGAGGTTTCGTAAGTGGTAGTCAAAGCTGCTCTTTCTCCCTCTCTCACTTTCTCACACACATTGAGTAGACCAAATGAGTCTAGGGAAGGGGGTGATGGAAAACAAGTTGAATAAGGTTGACGTCAATTTGCAAGTCAAATATATTTTGTTGTTCAAATTACAATGCAGACTAATTTTTGTGAAACGGACTTGAGAAATTAATTCGACGTCGGGATTTTTGTTTTATAATAACATAAAATAAAAAAGATTTAAAACACTGCAAGATCATTACATCACATGATGCAACCTATCCAAGGGTCATCGGAGAAAGACCCTCTCATCTTGACCTTTGTGCTTCCGTATTTTTGTTTGAATCGTAAATCATGCGTAAATCGTGTGATTTGCACAAGATACTGTCCATATATACAAACAAGACTAGAACGTTTGGAATGCGATCGTCACATGAAGAATGTTCGAGAAGAGTGAGATAGAGTGGTGCCACTCAGGAAGGGCAGAGTGCGATTGATAAGAGTAGAGAGAGAGAGAGTTGTATCTGTCTTGGCACAACTTTTGTGTTGACCATCGCCAGTACGATAGGACATCGGGTGAGTTAAATAGACTTGCGAGAGACCCCACCTCACTCGGTGCGGTTATGCAACCAACGCGCAACACTGGCCAAAGAGGGAGGGAAAGAGAGAAAAGCAAACTGGGTCGCGCCGGGCTGAACTAGAGCACAACAGGGAGGCGCGAGTGAAGAGGCACAAAAGTTACCCAATAGTGACAGAGAGGGAACTCTCTCTCTCTCTCACTCACTCCACCCGACATGGTCCTATCGCACTCACTCTCTCACGCAACACTTACCACTGAATGGGGGATACTGTTACGCGTGGGATGCACTAAGACCAGTGACCACCGAGGGTCATAAAACCAGACACGCCGATTTATCCCACAACCAATCACATGCGAGCATTCTTGTACCACAATCTCGTTTTGGTTATACAATACAAAGCCAGTGTACAGCCCGCAATCTCTCTATAGAAAAAGAAAACGTGCATACGAAGTGATGCAAGCAAACCGATACTTTGCAATTCTCTCATTACACTCCTATATACATGTGAAACGCGTATAACTGGTAAAACAAAAGACTGGGACTAATGAGAGATAGTCTGTTTTAAAAAACACAATAATTAACCAGAATGATAGATTGAAGCATGCACCCAAAAAAACAAATAGCCGAGCATATTTTTTAAACAGTGTGATCGTGATCGGGCTTGGTTGTGTACGACCCAATAATAAAACAATCAAAGACAAAAAGGGAAAGTGCAATCAATGGTGCTCGAATCACGGCCAACACACATACAACCATACAACTTCTCCCAATCACGCAAAAGAGTTCAAAAAGGTTCGTTTCAAAGAGAAACGAGCCTGAGAGTGGGTCGGGCACAAGTCTTGTCAGTCTAATTTGCACAGTTCTCTCTCCCTCTCTCACTCTCACAGCTATTTATCACCGTCAATCGTCATCATTACCACTAGGGCTGAGGTTGAGTGGAATCTTCACGCTTCTGCCCCCACGTGTACGGTAGCTTGGCGAGAGGAGAGAGAGAGAGAGAGAACTCGGAGCGATTAAGAGCGAGAAAGGGTCAAGTAGAGCAGGACGCGAGTCTAGACAAGAGTGTGTGATCTTATCACGCGGCAGCATCGGTCTGGTCGCGCCAGGCTAGGTCCGAGTGGCTCACTCGCGCTAACCATGTGGCGAGCGCAACTCCAAGGCAAGGGTTCACTCATCGCTGCAAATATGTCAGCTCCACACCATGGTACTACTGCAGTGAAGGGCACATACATATCAGTGGGACGAGCCGACACTGTCAAACAAACCACTAATCACTTATACACTGTGCACTGCTGCTCCAAGACCAATCTCACCCGGGACCCGTGTGTGTGTCTGTGTGTGAGACATTTTCAATTAAGAATTGAGACTCTCTTTTGTGTGACTGCAAATTGTGAAAACAATGCCTCACAGTTGGTCATCCTCCTCATCATCATCGTTGTCTTGTCGCTGCGGCGAGAGCAAAAAGGGAACTGCGCTTGAGGTGAGCTCTGCCCCATCTGCCTTGCAAACCAATCAAACTTGTGAACATCAGAATCGAAGCTGGACATATATAAGCAGTATAGACAAAAAACAACGTTAAGTTGTACTATCTCCGAATGGTCTTGTTGTAAACTATCGGCAGGAGTCAAAGAGGTTTGGTGGCGGAGCAGTGCTTAAACTGTCAAAGCCACCTTTCTGCGAATGGTCATCAATCCTCTCAGAGCTACTGTTGTAAACAGATCGAGAACCAGAGCAAAAACGTGGCTTAGACTCTTCAGACCAACGGAATTAGCGCGAACCAAGACTTTTTGGTTTGATGTGTAACACGAGAGCCAGTCCACTGTTTAGATTGCACAATTCTCGAGAAAGAAGAAAAAGCCAAGCTTAGCCTAGAGTGACCATCTGGATAGAATCGGTGGGCCAATGTGGGCCGTAAGGTTGGCCTTGAACTGAACTTGAAAAATGAGTTCAATGGTGAATGGTTCAATGCGACTAGACACGCTCACAAATCATAACCTACCGTTGACGGCAGAGCATGACATATCTCGAGTTGCACAATCAACGAGACGTGTGCACACACAAGCAAGACCGGGAGACAGGCGCGGGTCGGCAAGAATGCAAAGAACAACTAGAAAAAAAATGAGACAACTAGACCAGAGAGAGAGAGAGAGAGAGAGAAAGAGAGCGAGAGAGAGAGAGAGAGAGAGAGAGAGAGTTAACTTAACACTTTGAACCCTGCACGACGGGGTGGCAAGAAAGTCTATGCAAACGAAACTAATGAAAGCAAACACAACGTTAACGACGACGGGCGCGTGAGCAATCAGAACAATCTTCTTGGATCTAATCTTACGACACACGCACACAAGAAAAACACAATTTCATATATATCAAAGCTACTACGAAATTCAAGTTCAGAACTTTCACAATTTGAAATATTTTAAATAATCCAAATTTTGAATAATACAAAAATGAACTCAAGTGCTTTGTTTAGTAATAATTAGTAACAAATTAGTCAAACGGATCGTCAGTTTGTATATATGTATGTCTATAAAAACATGCAAAGAGTTTGATCGGGTTTGAATTGCTTAACTTTTTCAAGTCTGATGTCTATTCGGCACGCGTCCGACAAAGATTCTTATCAGTGAAACTGGTGCCGTCACGTGAATTAACTACGCCAAGGAGGTCTCGTTCGGCAAACGGGTTCGCTCTCAACCCTTTGCCGCTCATTGTCGTCGGCGTCACTCATTCGCAGTGACCAATCATAAAAATAAAGTTTGTCACTCAGTAAAACATTCGCCTGCTCCCAAAACCTCGCTGGGGGTGCTCGAGAAAGAGAGAGAGAGAGAGAGAGAGAGAGAGAGAGCGGCGGGAGATCAGTGCGCAAGAAAACGCTCACGCGATTGTCACTGGTATCGTAAGTGAGTTATATAAAAAAGCAATCGGTGCCCGTGAAAGTACACAGTGCACATTTGCCTGTCCATTCGACAGTGCCAATCGCGACAAAGTGGTGGCGTAAAAGGGTTTCACGGACACTGATTACTCAACTGCCGGTGCGAGACACACCAAAAATAGAATACTCGAGCAAGTTGTTCAGGGGACCCCCTTCGTTCAACTATACACATTACACTAGTTTTTTACAGGCGATCGAACATTCCAAGTCGTCGGCGAGTGGTTGTGTGTCGTAGTCGCCGCGACTCGACGCCACGCAACTGTCCACACACTGTCCTTCTTCTAGAGAGGTGCGGGCAGCTGGCACCGCCGACGGGGTCTCATTTGTAACCGGGCTAAGCGGAGGAGAGGCCTCGGTTACGCACGATTAGCTTAGGTGAGGCAATCGGACCTAAAGAAGGTGAATCACGTCTCCTTCGTATTACCAATTGATATATATAGGAAGTTTGAAAAGGTTCTAGAGCAACGAGACTTGAATAAGAGCAGACTAGAAGGAAACCTCAATTCAAGTGTAGAGACTCAAGTTGTTCAAGAGAAAATTAGACCACAAAATGAAAGGAGAGTTATTGCAATTCAATTTGGCGTATGTGTGTGACATGTTCCAGGTGAGAAAAAGGGTTTAAGTGTACACATATATCGAGACAGCATAGAAGTGAATTGTAATTGTTACAAATTGTATTGCACTCTAAGATTCTTGCAAGTTACCTAGTTTTTTCAAAGATAATAATCAGTGGCCTGGAAAAATGGCATCAACATGATGACCATATATAGAGTTGCCACAATAGTAACTCAATGTTAATAATAATATTGTCAGTAGAGAATTCAGTGGCAGATGCCGCCGAGGATCGATTGATATGGTTCAAGTTCAAAGCAGTCTCCCAGTGTGTGCTTGTCTGTCAGACTCAGTCCACTTTCGATTTCCATTTCCAACATTTTCACTTCACTTCATCCTCAGCTTGTGTTTGGTCAGTGTGGCACAATGGGTCTGTCGGTCGAGCCTAGCCAATACTCACTTTGGGCACGGTCTAATTTGATCAAACTCTCTCTCTCTCCCTCTTCTACTTTCTGGGTATGGCTGCACAGTGGTCGATTGTAATCCGTCCCCCGGCTATAGGGCTGCTGGGCACGCGATCCAGCTTGCATCTGTGGTACGCCACTTTCTCTCTCTCTCTCTCTCTCTCTCTCTCCCAGTGGGTAGCAGATGCAAGCAGACAGTGGCACTTTCACTTTTGCACGCGTACACTTTAAAATCCAAACACGGCGATGGGGATTAGGTTACTGGCCAGCAAGTTTAATCCAGAATGCTGGAGCGTCCATCCATCCATCTCTCTCTCTCTCTCTCTCTCTCTCTCTCTCTCTCTCTCTCTCTTTCTTCTCTCTGGGTCAGTGACTCGAGACGAGAGTGCCAAAGAGTTTAAAATTAGAAAGCGCGTCTCTGCACCCAAAAGTGCACCCGGGACACGTCATTTTGTTGGAGAGTATATATGCAAACACACATATAGAATGAGAAAGAAAGAGGAAACAATCGAATGTGAATTGCACTAATTGCAGTGAACTGGGCAACCGGAGGCAGAAGGGGGTGAAGTGTGTGTGTGTGAGAGAGAGAGAGAGAGAGAGTGAGGGTGTGTGGGGGAAAGAAATAAGGACAAATTTATCATCACACAATGGGATAGCCTATCAACGACTCGAAGGCGCGTGCGAGCCAATGCGTGCGCCACAGTTCTTTCGAGAACAAGAGAGAAAGAGAAAGAGACTTTGGTGCACAAAGAGTCTGTCTCCAAGTCGGCGGTGTCTCGTTATAAATCATAAACATATATATGAACCATAAACAGTGAGAGAGAGAGAGAGAGAGAGAGAGACAATGGATCGAGTTGGCGAAGTTGGGTGAAAGGTCTTTAAATCTTGCACGTACTCGTAGACGCGTTCGCGCGCAAAGCACAACCAATGCACACCATTTGGAACAGAGCAAAGAATATGGATTTCTTTTTGTGAATCATATGAAAGACGACGACAGGTAAAGAAAGGCGAATTATGGCAATAGGGCTGACGTGTTCCGGATAGGAGTCAACAGACGGTGCCCGGCAGTCTTACGGACTGTGCAAGGTGTTGAGTTGTGTGTGTGTCTACTGATTGTGTCCTGAAAGACGACCACGACAAATCAAGCTACCAACTTAACGAGTATAACGTTAAGAGAGAAATAAAGAGAGAGAGAGAGAGAGAGAGCCAAAGAAAAAAATGAATTTAAAATCAACCTATTGAGCAGTACTAACAATGAATCACTATGCAATCAAACTCATGTAAGCTTTATATATTGTAAGTAAGAAAGAAGAAACCACTTCCGTTAATATTATGCATACTATAATAATAAACAGTGAGGCCAGAATTGAATTTATGCAATACTAATTCACAAAACTATTGAGATATTCGATATTGAGCATTCAAAAATCTCTCGGTTCTTCAATAGTTGTGATTGACTATCTCTTAAGACATTTCGATGCGAATCGAGTTGATCTCAGATAAATTGTCAATTGAAGAACACATTAAAACTGGTCAAATGAATACAACCCACAAGTTTTAATCATTGAGACTTTTTTCAATGTCCCTTCAGTATATCAAATTCTTTATTTATTTTTATAAATCCCTTTAATTCCACTTTCATTATATCTCTCTTTCCAAGTGCACATCTCTTTCTAGATTCTTAATTAGATTTTTATTCTAGTACTATTTCAATTGCCAATTGTTAACTGAATTAACTCAATGGATTAACTAAACTAATCGAATGACAACAAATCTCTATATATAATGTTTATTATATAAGTTCGGTTTCTAGTGCAGAGCCCAATCTCAACAATGTGAGCTTCAGCTTTCAAATCCAATTGTAAATTTTTAACACCATATACAAGTCAAATAAAATTCAGATAAAATTAAGTTTGAGGGAGTCAATATTGAACTTATTTTTGTTGTCAGTCTGTATCAAACGAAGGGTCATTTTAGGTTTTAAATAGTGAACTCTGCTCAAGCAAGTTCCGTCGATCGTTATCTCAGTGTCTCTAAGTGCGTCGTCAATCAGAGATCGTCAGTTCAGTTTCCTGATGCAACTCTGTCCTTCCACGGTGACTCTTCCTCACACTTCCTGACAGTGTGTGTGTCATTATAGATCCACTGGTCGTGCAAGTGATTGTCATGGCTCTCTCTCTCTCTCCCTCATTCTAACCCTTTCCATCTTCCCCCTAACTCCTCTGCCCGTGAGCCTTAGTGGAAGCGTGGGGTGAGGGGGAGGCAAAAAGAAGACCATAATCGAATTACCCGAGGCTTATGAAACCTTAGCTTCCATTGTGCGTCAATCACTGCACACGCGGTTATGAATATGATTGCTCGCGAACACATGCAAAAAAGTGTGAGCCAGTGCGAGAAAAAACATCGACATCTGGAGCGACTGGTCATTCGTCATCAAAGGGTCAACAGGGTTTTTTGTCTGTGTGCTCGGTCCGTTGCGGAGGCGAGTGGTGTGTGTGTGTACATGTGTGTGTGTGGCAGGCCACTTTCGATTGACCTTGAAAGTGGTGCTGCTCGTCGTCATCGTTGGGCTGAGTCAGACCAAAAACGGATCCATTAGTGGCTCGTGCGACATGACCGGACGATGCAGTGGAGCATCAAATTAGACATCACTGATGGGTCCGAAAGAGCTCACTGGTGCAGAAATCGATCAATGACGACTTACCGACAACCAGACACGAGCTATATTGATCTTGTAAAGAGGTGCCACTTTTGACACATCGCAAGATTAGGGATTATTTTTTAGATAGAAGATAGAAAAAAAGATTCCTTCGATTATTCATGTGCTTTGAAATAACGATCAAGTTTATCCAAATTCAAATTGACTCAAAAGGTAATATTTTAAAAATAAAAGTTGTCAATTCCCACTCACCCACTCTACTTTAATGAACATCCTCACACTTGGGTTGAGTTGGATGAGAGTGCACAAATCACGTGTCAAACTCGGACACCAGTGAGAGAGAGAGAGAGAGAGAGAGTAGAATCCGATCTGTCACCGGGCACCATACGAGTTGCACACTCTACAACTCACACGTGGCACTCGCGAGCAGACCATCGCGTAAAAAGCGTTCCTAATGCGTGGAACAAACAAGGCCAGCACAAGCAGTAGCTCACGAGCGAGATCTCTATCGCGATAAATCAATTTCGAAAGTGAAATGTGTCCAATGTGCAATGCTGGTGTGGTGATGGTGGTGGTCAGAACAAGGCGCTACTCCTTTGACCCCTTCTACCGGACCGGTGTGCAATGTGTCACTCTATGTCTCACTGTGTGTGTGTCCCGACATTCAAAAGACCCGAGAGCGCGTGCGGCTGCCGCGTGCACTTGGACAAATGCAAACATGCTACTAAAAATAGGGATCTAAATGAGGAAGAGAAGTGTTGGCTCGAGGAGGGGGGAGTAATGCAACGATGGATCACACCTAATCACAATGCGGCCATACGCGCGCAACTGGCTGTATGATTTATGCCCACCATCGCTTTGGTGGCCAGTGGCCATTGCACTCTACAAATGAATATAATTGATTCGTTATCCAATCCCATTCAAGTGCAGAGAGAAAGAGAGTAAAAGGGTGCAGTTTGAAACGGTCCAGTTGGAACCAGAGTGCATGATAAAATAACTAAAGTAAGGGTAAACAATGAAACATCGACAGATTCGAGAAGTTTTTCCAACGATTATAATCAAAACCCTCATTGGAAAAGTTCATCTATCATTAGGTTGGAAGTTTTCAAAATACGAGATCCAAATTCAAAACATGCAACACAAATTAAGCTTTAATTCGAGGTGAGTTGGTGAGAGTTTGCGTCGGTGACAGGTCGATTTCCCAAATGTCTTGTGTTTATCACCCCATAGCAATCTATAATCTACTTATAAGTGATACAAATCCGCAATCGATTCTGTCAAGAGTCATGTCATCCTAGAAAGATGGCAAACAAAAGTAAAAGTACAACACAAGTGGGCCACCTGATAGCATGATGATGGAGAGAATGCGCGGAATGTGCGCAGTCAAGAAACCACACACAACTGTCAAGAAGTCAATCACACAAGTGCATGGTATAGGGAAGTAGAGAGAGAGAGAGAGAGAGAGAGAGAGGCGCAAGTTGAGAAAGATCGAGTTCAGCTGTTTAGCCTGCCTCAAGCGGTCCACATCCCTTCGGTGCTCAAGGCCAAGCGAGGTCTTCGACTTTGGATGGAGTGCACTGGCACACCACATACACACTGACAAGGCCCAGGCGAACCACTCTCCCACCACTCAAACCGCAATTCGCCTGTCACGTCACTATCTCTCAAGAGCTCACATGTAAAAAACAAAACAAAGAGAGAGAGAGAGAGAGAGAGAGATGAAGGCTTCTCAGGTTTGACCAGTGGTCAGTGTGCGCACGAGTGCACGCGCGAGGGAGCGAGTAAAGTGAAGGAGAGCAAACGCAAAGTTCAATGTCAATGTCAAGGTCAGGGTCAGAAGGGGGCAAGTGGTAAAGAGAGAAAGAGCTCTGACACTTAGTATGTGCGTTAGGCTTGTATAATCGAAAAAGCGTGCGCGCAACGGTCTTAGCACGGTGGCAAGGGCCAGAGAAAGAAGAAGGGGGACATGTTGGCGCCGACAGAGCTGAGCATGATTTATTGTGCGAACCACGGTTCAAGATGAAAGATCATCTCTCGATTTCAATCTTACACAGGTCGCGCCACTCTTCCAATTAGAAACTTATCTCTCTCTTACTCACCAAAACGTCTCCTCGATTTAATGAAGTGACCAAAGAAGACCTCACAGGCGAGGAAATCAACCAAGCACGAAAAGGCCTGAGCCCTAGATAGGAAGAGTAGCTGTTCCGGGCACCACAAGCCACCAGTGTGAGACTCAGCCAAGCATGCCTGCGAGATTAGAGGGACCAGAGAGTGCACGCGCGAGCACACGCCAGCCTACACTCACAACCCTTTTGACCAAGACCCTCTGTTACTTGACCTATGTCAAAAAAGGAGCAAAATTTAAGAAAAGCTTTCATTGAGACAGAGAGAATAGAGACAAATTGAGAGATCTCTACACTAGAGTTTGTGTAGCGGAGAACACCGAGAGTTATGATTTATTGCGTCTCTGAGCAGCAATATGGTCAATGTGTTGAAAGTATCGCAAAACTTTTGGATCTTTTGAAACAAATTCAAGCTAGTTCGAGTTAGCAATGAGGTTCTAATTTTAGGATCAGAGACCCTAGTAATTGAGCGACAAATCGACCTGTGTAGAGTGCCCTACGGGGCTCACAGGAAGCTCAACTAATGAAGAACGAGTTAATGCACCGGTGTGAGGTAGGAAAAAGAAGGCCGAGGGCCAAAAAACGGGAAAGGTAGGCAAGTCATGCCAATTTCCTCCTCAGTGTGGGACCGTTAGAGTGAACGGTACCATAAAAGTGTCACGACGGTAATGAAGATGAACCGGTGTGAGGTGAGATCAGGTGAAGGGGAGGCAGAGTGAGGTCAACTTACCCACTGGGCATAGCTCCTGCGGTGGTCCACGCTCAACGGGTGATGATAATGAACTCGATGATAAGCTGCTACACACCGCACTTGACCTCGTTTCTAAACTCACGTGCAATACGCGTACAAAATAATACAATAGTTATCGTTAAAAAAACATAATCAGAACACAATCATAATCATAAACTAACTCCATGGTTGAAACAGCTCGGGTTGTGATGGTGGAGAAGGGACTTGGTACCAGTTGTGTTGAATCGAATCTATTGGAAAAAATAGATTTTTAATAGAATATAAAGTAATTTATATAATATCCGGAAATACTTGTAAATTGATCAGTCGAAATAAACCAAAAGCATAAATTAGCCAAAGGAGAAGTGAAACTTTCGTTCTCGTTCATCTCTCTATGGTCAAGTCACAATTTTAGTGAATTAGTGAATTAAAAGAAGAGAAGTCTTGAACGAATCTAGATGCAAAGTGTCGTGGTTTATATGTTTGTGGTCAGTGTCAATTTGCAATGGATGGCCAATGATTGCATTGCATTTCATTACAATTGGTGGAGGGCTACTTAGTGAGAATTGAATAAGTTGTGACTCGGCGTTGTGACTATGTGATGGCACACATGTGTCAAGCGTGTCATTCCCCTCACGGTGACACTTCATCGCACTGAATATATCTCACACATCTACTAAATCACACACGCACACACTGAACGGAGTGTCTCATTCGCCGATCATCAATCACTTGGCTAACTGCAGTAGCTTAAGCATTTCCATCCACCCCTTTTTAATATAATCGATAATAATAATAATAAAGCAAATCATCATCATTCTAGTGGATGTCATTACTTGCATTTATTACTCACTCACAATGTGAATGACTGTTAGAAGACTAAGAGAAAAACTGCACAACAAGTATCAGGAGAAAGAGAAGAGCAAGAACCAATCTAGCATTAGAAACAAAACAACGCATTTCGTCACAAAACCAAGTAAAAAAATACAAACCTTGAGATAGATGTCATTCAAAAAAAGATTCGTTAAAATATAATTAGTACTTAATAAAATAAGAAATATAAAAATAATTTTACAAAACCAAATAGATGATGAATCATTGAAGATTCAGGATTGCGAAAACATCAAAACATTAAGTTTTCTCGTTTTCAAGAAATATTTTCCAAAACAATTTTTAAAAAGTTTCTAATTCAACGTTTGCCGTTAAAAATTAAATATTTATTAATTACACATATAATTGTTAGGTGAAAATGAAATCATCAGAACAATACGAATGCTGAGGATATATAGGAGAGAAAATGCTACTCAAAAAGAGGATAATCTCGAGAGGTGGAGTTTGTGAAGAGTAAGTGCAATGGATGAGCATTTAGCTGTTGGAGTTGCTCTCTCTCTCTCTCTCTCTCTCTCTCTTCCTCACACTCTCAATTGACAGATCGATGCGAATTACCGACTCGGTGGGTAAGTCTGCCGGGTGGTGCCACTCACCCAATATAATACAACAAAATCGAGTGACTGTATATTCCATCATTTCGTTTTATATTTAAATTTCACACTAAACTAAACATTCGGGGATCGATCCTGATATATATTGGAACATTCGAATGATTCGAAGAGAGAGAGAGAGAGAGAGAGAGAGAGAGAAAATGAGTGAGAGCACACTTTTTCAATGATTGACACGTGTGGGAGTTTGAAACTTTCATTTGTTTATCTCTCTCTCTCTCTCTCTCTTTGGTTTGCAAACAACGGCCACCGGTTGGGTAGACAAATTGAATGTGTATTCTCTCTCTCCTTCACCCACTGTGCTCCATTTGGAACTGTACGAGTTGGACATTTCAAAATTAGAAAATTAAAATTTCATGTGAAAAGGAACACCAAAAAGTGTGGTAACGGTCAGCAACCCTTTCTCGATCAATTCGCTACTTTTCTCTCTCTCTCATTCTTTTTACACTCACACACCATGTGCTCACATTATAATTGTTGTTGCCAAATTTTTTTTATTGTATGGCATATATTTGTATATACGAAGAACACAGAGTTATGACACAAAGTCACAATATTTTTCTTACCTAGCTTGGTTTTGTTGTTGTTGTTGTATATCTATAGATAGAAACTTCTATGCACGCGTCCATTTGGTGTGTTTGCTAAATTGTCACCTTTGGCAGCCGGGAGTGAGTAGTTTGATTGACAAAATGTGGGACAAACTTGACGGGAGGTGGGTACGCAAGGTGACAAGGTTCTCATACACACATACAAACACATTTTAGCGTAATCCAACTTTTGATGGCTTTTGAACGAGCCAAGAGCAAATAAAACATGACTTTTGTCAAGGATTCCACATTCAAACTGTCTAATCTGTTCTTTTTGGAGATAAGCGACAACTACAAACACAAGTGTGTAATCGTTCAACTTTGATTTCACAATTTTCAATTTCAAAGTGTCAAATGGTAATTTTAAGTATACTATAAATCAATATTGATTTTGAGATTAAATAAAAACTTTATATAGTTGATTTACAGATTTATTTAAACTTTTTATTTGAACTGTATAATAAGTTAAATTCTGGCAATTCATCGGATTTCATACTGTTTAAAAAAGAAGATTTTTTTAAAATAATCTATTGAATGTAATCGTCTAAGGAACTAGCATAAGTATCTTGGGAAACCGGAAATACCAATCTCAAAGTGACTGTGACCACTTTAAATAAATTCCAACAATTTTACACTTCCGTTTTCATTCACACTGTTTCTAACTCTTCTATTCATAATTATTCACGTTATATCTCATTGACACTTAACTATTCATCTAGTTACTTAATAAAGAATTTTTTGGGTTTTTCTACACACACACATTTCACACTCAACTCAAACCACAATCGCAACTCAAAATGTGGCAAGTTTCTATCCCACCTCTCAAGTGATCCAATTTTAGCAACAGCAATAACAGCAGTTCTTGAAACCCTCAGTTAATTGCCTCTTTCTCTCTCTCTCTCTTTCTCTTTCTTATTTTCACTTTCTAGCACTTTATTTCTCTCTTTTCTCTCTGGGTTGGATCGATTGTTCGGTAACCAATAGGTAACAATTAGTTTCACCGTCGGAGAGTTCATGTAAACAGAGACACGCGTTTGGCATGTTTGGTCCTTCACTCTTATTATTCTTCATTTTTCATGAGTGGTTGCAAAACAAACCACCACCATAAAAGCCATCATCATCATCATCACTTTTCATCAATCCCGCCTCCAACTGGTGGCACTATTCCCAAGCCCAGGTGGTAAATAATAGAAGTCATAGAACGCATTGTGCTCATGACGTGAAAGTTAGATAAAAGTTAACCAACAGTAACAACACACACACAACATACAAAACTTTGAAACGAAATCAATCAAATATGGTGACACATTGTGAAATTACGATTCTAAACTTAGTCTACATTTTTGTTCCAGAAACTTTCTAATACACTATATACGTTTGTGTTGAGACTAGTAACACGTGTATGAGAATATTCTTATTATTCCTATTCTTATTTTAATTATTATGAGAACAAAAATGTTAATTTAGTTTCAAAACATAACTCAAATGAATTCAATTCGAATATTACTATACAGTACTGCTCTGCTCTGTTTCTTTAAGCAAATTTTAACGTAAATAGTGAAACGCATTAAGTAAATATTTAATTTTTAAAAAGAACAAAATTTTAAATGATGCATTATGTTCAAATTTTAAAAATAAAATAATATATAAAAAGTAAAGTAAGAAAAAGTTGAAACACTAATACATTAGTGTAACTATGTAACATTTCATAATGAAAGTTTAAAATTTGTTTATTAAAATCAAAATAACAATATAAAATAAATATAAGAGTAATTTTTTTTGTATTATCAATATTTTTATGTTCTTAAGTGAAATAAAATATTTTAAAACATCTATTTAAAAGTGTAACGTCCTCTGTGAAGGGTCGGTAAAGCGGCGCGCTTGCGTCACATGAGCGCGTCGGTTAGGGAATTTAAATCTGCCAGTCGGTTGGTGGGTCGGTTGTTATGACCAATCACGCGGTTCGTCTCGTGGCTAAAGTGCCACTTGGTTTCACGCTTCCCTTGAAAACTTTCAGCCTAACAAAGTGGTGATGCAATATTTCTCTTGTTGAACGTGAGTTTTTGGTTTGTTAAGCCCTAAATTGGTCACCAACAATATAAACACCAGCGACTAGTGTTGTTCGTGTTTAAAGACTTGTTACTTCTCTCCTTGACGAAAGCATTTGATTTTAGATTTTGTAGTGAGAAGAACTTTGTTTAAAAACGCCCTTTCCTCTTCGCTTTTTGACACCTAGTATCAGAATGAATCAACTGGCGCGAACGATCCGCTCGGAGAATGACGAGGTGATGACACCCATCATGGCTCTGAAACCGGGCACCGCATTGGCAAATCGTACCGTGGGCAAAGCGGGCTTGCAAACACCGATCAATCCGATGCGTCGCAAGTTGGGCAATCTTTCCAATACGCCCCGAGTGTTGAGTGGCGCCAAGAACACTGGAAGCAAGAATGGTCCACTGAAGAAGCCGGATGTGTTCAAGAAGCCGAACACGCCAACCTTGGTTGTGCCTTCCAAGTCCGTGTTGACCAATCGGCCACTGCCCGTGGTCTACGAAGAGGTCGAAACCGCTCATCCCTTGACCAAGGAAGAGTTCTACGAGGATGTTTGTGGTCCAACGCGCGATGCTCTTATAAGTCACATTGAATTTATGACTGAACAGGTATGGGTGAATCGTTAAATTATGCTAGTTTAGACGTTACTTTTACCAAAGTTTTTTCGTATATTTCAAATTTATTTTCTGTTGAGAAGTTTCTATAAAGTTAAGAACTTCAGAATGTTAATATAGTTTGATTCAAAATTTGGTTACTTTTAAATTTTTTTAAAGATTACAGGCGATATTTAGTTTAGAAAATATGGTTGTTCATAATGGTAATCTAAATTAGAATTTGTTTAGTATGATCATGAATTGTTTTTTGATCTTACAAATATATAATAAAATTTCATCAGGTCTGTGCCATGCCATTTGATGAAGCGGAACTGGAACGCAAATCACAATGGGCTCATCTCTCTCCTGAGGAGTTCTTCAGCGATATTCTCTAATTCACCAATTGTAAATAAACCTCTATCCACTTATTGTTTATACATTAACACACTGTGACATTTGTTTTATTCTCTTATTATTTCACTTTAAATTATTCTTACCCACATTTTAAGTGATTTAAATTTGATTCTATCGAATAAAAACTGGCATCAGTAGTACTAATAGTAATTATTTTTATTAAGTATAATTCAACAATATGTACGCTACGAAATTTATTTTATTTTAGTAATTTTGACTCATTATTTTTTTCAATTTTATTTCTAACTTGTGTATTAACTATCTTAACAGCACTAAACTGCTCTAACATAACCTGAACAGTGCACCACATGAATTGTTAAAAACAAATAGTATACTAGTATAAAATGGTGCTTCAAGTTTTACTCATTTTACTTTTCACCAATCCATTGTAAGCAGTGTTGCTTTTACAATGCATTAATTTAGGGATCGCAGGACCCTAAAATAATGTTTTTAGAATAACGTTACTTTGATAGTCCTTTTTAGCAAGAAACTTCCCAGAAATTTTCCTAGGTAAATACGCATGTGCACAAGGTTGATTTTTCCTGCGATCCCTAATTAATCGAACACTGTCTACTTTTCTCTGTACTTTACTTTTCCATGTAAATTCGAAGAGTAAAACTTGAGGCAGCAATATTAATATTTTAGTTTTCAATCTTGACTCGATACGCATTTGATGAATGTCCTAGAAATTTACCAAGTGCTCCAATCCAAGCATCCATTTTGTCTCTAAAATCAACTCTACTTTTCACTCTAGACAAAATTGAATTCCAACTTGGACACCGCATGTGGCGCATCGCAAAGTGAGTAAAGTGTGTGTAAGTACGAGTAGGAGAGAGAGAGAGAGGGAGAGAGACTTAATCCCGCTGGTGGCACGCATCTGTGCGTGTCACTTCCAATTTAGATTGCGAATCGAAGCACGCGACGAGTTCATTTGTGTGATGACCCGGGCGGTATCGAGTGTGAGGTCAAGTGTCAAGTGATGCACTTGCTGCCTTGTTCTCTCTTTCTCAATCTGTCAGCAATTTGGAACAACATTGATCAACTCTAATTGAGCCACCCCGTGTCTGAACAGTATATCTGTCTCGCAGTGCCAGTTGAAGTTTAGTGAGCAAAGGGCTAAAGAGATGAAGAATTAAGGCAATTGGATTTCAAGTCTGCCCTTGGACAGCTGTGTATTTGCTTCAAAATTCTAATTGAGACTTCAATCAAGCGCCAAGTTTATTCGGTGTCGGAAAATTCTAAACTGATTCGACTCGAATTTCTACTGCAAACTTTATATGCATAGAGACTGACAAGTCGAGATTAGTCATTCACAAGAGGCACAACTAAACTTATCACATACACACACACATAGGAGAACTGTTGCGTGAATGTTTGTGCAACTTGCAATGTATCCCTCTGGTTTAGAAGGATGTCAATGGTGCATGGAATGGTGGCACCAGACCTAACATGGTGCCAATTTGCTTGCTTTGCTTTGGTCAACTTTAGACACACACACAAGACCTTCCACAAACTGGTGACAAAGATTGATCGATCGACGCGCAAAGTGTGCCTTGCTTCAGTTTTCTGGTGGTGGTTGTTGTGTGGGGGTAGTTCTGGAGAAAAATTGGACCTAAATGAACCCAAGCTATTGAGAAGTTAGTGCAAGACGGCGAGAAAGAGGGATTAGTGTATGGAGAGTGAGATTATTTTACAGAAAAAATGAAGAGAAGAGTATATTTCATCTGAAATGTGGTTCGTGAAATTTTCGTAACTCGACACCTTGAACAGTACGGTTCACATTGAGACAGTCTCATCTGGTCTAAGAGAGAGAGAGAGAGAGAGATCGCGCTCGGTTGCACCTAATCGATTGAGAAGAGCGAAGGAGGGAGAGAGGCTTCATTGAGAAAGCCAGTGTGTTGAATGAAGTGCCTCAATCCTTCTTCCTGCCAACGTCACATCGCATACATGTCAAAACTGGCAAGTTTGAGGCCAACGCGACCTCACAACACGCACACACACAGGTCAAAGGGTTAAAGTTAAACTGTTGCGAATGAGGTCGATCGAAAAGATAGACTAATACAACTAAATCATCATCATATAGAACTTAATCATGATCATGATTTATGACTCACGATTTTAAGAAAAACTGTTTGTGACTCAATATAATTCTTAGAGCACGAATTTATCTTTTTACACATTTCTTTTCATTTCCACTGGGTCACCCTTTGGAAAGGATTCTCCTGTTATATTAATGGCAAGTATAGTGGTGATTTTCTATGTCATATTATATTCTTAGACAACATTCTGTCTCACTTCAATTGATTCTTGATTCAATTTGAATTTCAAATCTAACTTGTGTGCTACGCTTCGAATTCTTAATCAATTCGAATTTGAATTTTCTGTGTTACACTTTAAAGTCTGATAACTCAAGTTAGAACTTGGCGACTTTGCCGTTGTTTTTACAAGAAGCATCCGGCTCTTCTTGTAAACAGTGCAATATTATTTTACCAAAAAACACACAAAAATGAAGTTGCAAGTGTCACACGCGAGCACCGTGTTAAAATGCAATGAAAGCTCAATGAAAACCCAATCAAAAAAGGGAAACATCAAAATAGGACAAATCCGGCCACGCTTGTGAACCTTGTAAGAAGAGAGAAAGAGAGAGAGAGGCCAAAAGAGGTTTTGAATGGTAAAAATAATGAACACGCAAAGAAAAGAAACTACACATGTCTTCTTTTTGACACAAAACGCGAGAGAGATTTTCATCTCTCTCTCTCTCTCTCTCTCTCTCTCTCTCTCTCTCTCTCTCGATGGCGCACGTAGAACGTGTTGGTCACTTTGTAGTGACGCGCGTTCGAGGTGAAATTGGGTTTTGAGAAAGAAAGAAAAATAAAAGAGACCGCCCGAGAG